>JABFQA010001930.1:0-12334 GCA_022817065.1 Probaryconus sp. ZL-2020 | reverse complement strand
ACAGTTAAAAAAAACATACATCAAACAAATCAAAAAGATTAAAGAAAAAGTCTATTGAGTTAAAAAAAAAATTGTTCTAGTTTATTAAATTGTACACTGTAAAAAAATCCATGACTGACTCAATATTTATTCGAACTACTGAATATTCAATTATATCTTTTCTTTACGAATAATCATAATTCTAAGAGTGTTTTTTAATTAAAGCGTGATCGTTAGATAAGAAGATACAATTGTTTAAGAGCTGGATGCAATTTTGGAGTGAATCCTAGCCGTGCACTTTCATATCACAGTCAAGGAGATACGCGTGTGAATGCGCGTGCGACCAACTTGGTGAAAGTCCTAGCTAGCGCGTGGTTTGTTCCGCGCCGTGGCATACGCGTTTTAAGTAAACGCTCGACAACGAAATTTCCTAACGCGAGGATCACTCCAATTATTTCTTTGCAAATCAAACTGGCGAAATCAAACCGCTCGGATTATTTCAGAGCTGCGTAATAAACGACGCCCGAGAAATATCGTTCCATGCAAATGACTGGAATTATAGATATCCGCTTGGAGAAATAAGAATGGAAATTAATGGAAGCGTTCGAATTGATTGAATTATTAAGGATTCTCAATCGTTGTAATTCATTTCAATAAAAGTATCGCGTTCCAGACGGCAATGAATTCACTTTGCGTTGAATCAAGAAAATTATGATTTATTGATATTTTTGGAAAGAAATTGGATTAAGGTGGAATCAATTATGTCAGGAGATTTTGCCCCGATTATTTATGTTCCTTAATAAAAATGTATTTAGATCGAAGATTAAACATTATTTATAGCTTTCCGTAACGTCTGGATTTTGAAATCCAAACAATGAAGAAATTCAATGAAATTGCGAAGCTTCGGGATTTCCTTTTTACAATGAATTGTTATGCTAAAATTTCATTCAGCTTTATTGAATATTCATTTTTCTGCGGTTTTCATTGCTTTTGCCTTTTGTCATTGCGAAATGATTTGTATGTTAATCAAATATTTTTTTCTCCTTTTGCAGCTTTTCATTTGGTTTTCTTAATATCCGAAATAAGAATAATAAGTGAAAGAAGAAGAAGAAAAAAAAGATGATTGTAATGTTTTCTTGTCGCCCGAGAAAAAAGGCATCGTAACCTATTAACGTTTTAACATTCCCGATACTTTTTTGTGTGTTGATTTGTATACTTTATGACTTACTCCTGAAATATTTGCTACTTAACAATAAACCTTTTTATTTTCACTTTTTTTCTACATTAAGCAAACACTTGGTTTCCTTATCTCCCACTTATTTTGCCTTAAAATTCTTGTGCAACAGTCGACTAACGTACATATTTATACAAAAGAAATCACGCAGAAAATTGTAATATAATTCCATGGCATTTCCAGGTTTACAGTTACTGCAATCTGGAACTTGTTCGTACAATATATTTTTATATCATTAAATTATTTACTTATATTTATATATATTATTAAATAAACCGGTTCATTTTAAAGAACAGTTGACTGTTACATATATACCAATTACATACGTAATTTTGATTTTACAAAGTTCTTATAATAAGGATAACGAAATGCCACAATACCCTATTGTCTGGCGTTTGAAGAATTGTACTAAGAGTTTAATGACTGATAATAGCGACTGTAAAATAATGAAAATGCAACAGAAAATAGACTATCTGACGTTTTAATAGTAAGACAATTCCGGGTATTAATTTGGGTCATGTTTATTCTGATTTGCAAAATCATCAATTAAACATAGACTTCTGTCAAGTGATAGCGTAATCTGTTGAACAATAAACATTTATGATCGCAACTGATAAGTGTACAATTTTCAATTAAACATTCGCTTGAAAAATAACGAAGCTAATGGTTACGCGGAAACAGTGTTATTGCTGACAGTTAGACAAAAAATTTGTAATGCTATTTTAATTTCTACCGATTTTATGTTTCAGGCTTAGGTACCTTTGGGAGTATTATGATAGTTGCTTGCACTCTGATGACAGCAGCAACAGTATATTTAGCGGTAGATGCTTCCTACAATATTTTTCAACAAAAGGAAACGAATTATTACAAAACGAACAGTATAATAGTACTGTCCGTTTTTCCAGTCACCGGACTTAGTAGTCTAATAGCTTTAGCAATCCCAAGGTATAAAAACCATACACCTTATCATTAACTAAGAAATGTTTTAAAAAAATGTTTAAACTGGTTTGCAGTTTCACTGGGTTGGGTGAATTTGAATGTGTCTAATGATTAAAAGTTACAGATCGCGAATACTTTTTCATTCTCCAGTAAGTTTGCGCGTATGAGTGTGTGCGTGTGTGGCCTTGATTTGATATCTAAAAAGAAGTTCGAGAAACTGCAAAATTCGCAAAACGAAAAAAAGGGGATTTTAAAAATGTTGAACTGGTCAGGCAACGTGTGTATAATTTATATCCAATTGTGTTTGGACCGTAGACCGAATAATAATTTGTTCCGAATAGTTTTCCAAACGAACTTTTACCTAAAAAATTAGATTCCGTTGCATGAATAATTAATAATCCTTTTCAAGTTTAATGAATCACTATATCTATTTTTATTGCGACTCCAAACCAAATTTACATAAAGGATGACAACATCAACTTGCTCTTTTAAGAGATATCTCAGTTTCGAGTTTGATTTCTTTTCTTTTAAATGTTCGAAGAAGGTAACGTAGATATCATTTCGGGTCCAGCAGATCTCTACGTTACAGATTTCTACATTACAGTATTCTACGTTGCCGCACAACCAACACAAGATTACTTTTCTTCACCAACTTATGATATGTTACCTTTAGCTATCGATCACCTTAATACCAGAAATATTCACCTTAAAAGATTCTTAACACAAAAAAGTATGCAATCAAAGTTCTCCTCCCCTAAATAGACTGTAAAAATATTTGAATCTTAATCAAATCTGAAAATAAATTCAACGTTCCAAAAAAAAAAGCTATTTATCCAATTAACACCAAAAACAATAAAAATCCACAATCACCTAAACAAAAACTGAGAAACTCAAAATCGAAACAATTCGCATATCAATTCGCGTTATTAATGAATAACAAAGTGACTCGAAATAAATCCCCGTAGGGGTTGGAAGCCGCGCCAACAAGTGCAATGAATTCGCCGGGCAAATGCATGGTTTATCGCGGCAATTATCCGTGCTTTTTGAAATTGATTCCGCGCTTGAAGCGAGCTCGGCATGCGACAACGCAAAAATAAAAAGAAAATAATTAAAACAACTTTCACACGCTTCGTAGTGTGTCTTAATGACTCGGGAGATTATTCCAGATGAAAAGGTCTTTTGAGAGCGCACACGAGGAAGAAAAAAAAAGGGAAAAGCACAAAAAGAAAATTAAAAAGAAAAGAAAAGGAAGAAGAGTCAGAGAAGGAGAACGTTGGAAAAAGAGAGGAAGGAAGAAAAAGGAGAAGCAATTCTCGTTGGGCCTCTCACTCTCGTTCCTCGGCGAGACGAGGGGCAGACCTTTGCTCTCCTAATGACAAAAGACAGAACGATACGTGCGACACGATGATCCAGAGCAACTAATGGTCCTGTTTCTTTCTTAGAACTGGGATCTTGTCACGCTCGTTGACTCCGGACCATTGGCGCTCTCAATATTGGACTGTCGATACTAGTGACGATAATCAACACATGAACTAGCTCGTTAAATTTCTTGTAATTTCCAAAGGCCTCCTCCAAAGGCCGATTGTATCGTTCTGCTGCTTTGCATACGATTCATGAATTTGATATTTAATTGGAACAATTTATGAGTACTTAACGCGTCATATATAGCCGAGTAAAAGATGTATACATTTTAATGAACGCATCCCAACGAATGGGCCCAAACCTTTCCACCTCCTCGGCTCGTTTCAAGGACGATGAGGTCAATAGTTTGTGCAATTAGCATTAACCAATCGTTATGGACGTGAGAAAAATTCTTATCAGATCCCGAAGCACAACTAATCGACACCTATCTCTCTTTTTCGCTTTCAATTACCTTATCGTAAATTTGAAATAGGAATTTACGCGGGCCTTGTTCGAGCCTTATTTTACTTTAAAATTCTCTCGGGTTCGCAGAACCGGACTTCTTGATTGAAACGTTTTAATTCTGATGTTTGACTTTTTCTGGACTCCCTTTCAATGCTCTATATGGTTTTGAACGACTTTTTTTTTTTGTTTCGCTTGTTTCCTTTTCCTTTTTTTTTTTTTTCGTATTTCGCTGCTCCGGTTGGCTTTGAAAATAATCTATGTTACAATGAATGTGTCTGCGGGCTGCTGCACCGAATGGGAAAGTTGTTCGAGTTTTTCGAAATTTCTTCACAAGCCGTTGCCTAATAAGTATAGGTTTTAACTCTAACTCGATTCCAGATAAAGGCTTAAATTTGTCAAAATGAAATGGGTCGATCGAAAACGACAAAATATTTCGAATAAGTTACGATGAAAAAAAACTCGGGTGAAAATGCTCGTAAATGTCGTACGTAACATTTTACGATTATTGCCAGATTGACGAAATTCATCATTTTTATTTTCAACTGAAATGTTGATGACGGATACAGTTTTACGTAATTTTATGTAAATTTGCGCAGACGATAATTTCAATAAACAAAAATCCTATGCGAAAAAAAAAATGTAAATTTGAAAGCGAGTCGAAACTAATGACAAATGAATGTTCCTGGAATCGCTAATTATTTCAGTCGTTACTGGTTTTTGAGCGTTCCTAAGTAAAACACAAGCGTCATTAATTTTCTCGACGGAAATATGCGAATGTAATATTTATGAAAACTCTTGACGTTTTGTTTCAGAGAAAGCGTTTAAGATTTTCTGACGAATGGTCGATTTGTTTATTTTAGACACAGGAAAGAAATCATCAATACGCAGAGATCTGTCAAAACGTTTTAGCCGACGTTAATGCCTCGCAGGAATGTCATCGGGTTGAATAATTATCCTCTCCACGCAATCCTTTTCTATGAAAAAAAAGCCTTCCAATTATTAAATGATACCTTCAATATTTGACATTTTGTAATGCTGGATGACAGATTTGAATGATCATATGCGTGGTCATTTTTTTGTGTTGGGTTTTCAGTTTGCTGCGTTTCATGAAAACGTTTTGAGAAATACGTCATTGTTGATTTATCTTGACAGAAATTGCTTGTTACTAGCGAATTTGTAACGAATTGCAGTGGGTCTAAATTGCGACAAACGCACGATTTATTTGCCATAATATGACCGGCTATAAATATTTTTTTTAGAAGCTTTCGAGGGTACAAGGTTATCTCGGTTCATAAAATAAAAGTCTCATTAATTATCTAGGATCATGATTTAGGGAATATTAAATATCCTTTAGAGATAAAGTGGATGGAAAATAAAAGGATCGTAAGAAATGATTTTCACCAAAAAACAAAAGATCAATATGATTTATCTTCATTTAAGATTTGTAAAAATTATCTTCACTCGTTCATTTCTGTGGATTCTTTTGTGATGATTATTTCCAAAGTTGATATTATACGACGGTAATTCATCTTTATAACAATACCATCGTAAATTGAACATTTGAAACTTGACGCACATCTGGTCGTGAGGCGCCTTAATGAATCCATTATGATTTATTTATTTATTGATTCCATAATTTTCAATAGGAAATGCATTTTGTGCCAGTGCTGTTCTGCACTATGTGCATTACGTGCCAAATCAAGTATACGCCACTTCCGTTATGTGTGAGGTCTGTTATGTTCAAATTACGTTACGTGTAGACTTCGTTATATACTAAAGTTGTTATATCCAAAGTTTAGGTACCACGTTCAACTCTATTATACACATTATGTGGCTTCATCCAATATATCTGCAGTGTCCGGAGTATTAAAAGATTTAGGATTTTGGCTCTACTTAGTAAACTTGTTCATTGCTTTATTACTAAATAACACACCACTCGGAAATTTGTAACATTTTCTCTGGCGCAGTCTTTAATGAAAAACTTGTTTCAGGATCAAAATCGCGCGGTTACGGACAAACGATTAAAATGGCTCGAGTGACAGGTACGAGAGCCAAATAATCTTTTTTTCTGAGACTTCTGTCATTTGCTTCCGCATTGATTAGACACGTCTTTTCAACAGCAATGTTCACCTTTGTAGTATCCAACATTTATGGATCCCTTTTGTTCCAGACGTCCTTGAATTTGGTTCAAGAGGAAACTTATTCGTGTCAATCATGTTTCGATAAATTTTACATCATTATTTTTTATTCACAAGCCGATGATTAATTGTCGTCCGAAACATTTGGAATAATTCAATTCATAATGGTAGAAAAAGATTTCTTTATTCCCCGGGTGTCAAATATAAATATATTTCGCAAAAAATATTTGTACATAATAACATAATATACAGAATGCTGTTGGTATAATGATCCAAAGTATTTTCATTTCTACGATCATTATGGTTCGGTGGGTGTTGACTCGTAATTTTGAAACGAAAAAAATATCACTGGTCCCCGCCTTCACACGAGCATCAAAATACAAGATAAATTGACCCGAAACGTCAGAAAGGTGATTTTGCATTTCCACGTGGCACCACTCGAGCTCGAGGATAGCTCAAAATTTTCAACAAGATAAAAGCCCAGAATCATCTTCCAAAATTTGTGACTCCCTCGTCTCTTTATTTGTTCTCCGCGCTCAATAATGAAAGTTTCATTCATTCAATTTTTTTTTCATTCTGAAGGAGATAGATAAAAAAATGAAAATATATGTAAACATATTTAAGTCAAATAACATGTCAAAATTGAAATTCTCTTACAATAAATGAGTGTTATGAAAGTTACAAAGATAAGAGATTTAAAACAGGAAGAAGAAGAAGAAGAAGAAGAAAAAGAAAAAGTGTAGAGAAATTTGAGACGTTTAAGTAAAAGTGAATTTGAAATTTCATTTGGAATTATATAAATATGTGATACAATTTGTACGTCATTAGATTATAATGATATTGAAAAAGTATGTCTTTAAGCTAAAACACGGAACATCCATTATGTGTATATATAAATGGATTTCGAAACACACACATACGTAGATTTCATTTATTACATAAAGGAAAGATTTAAATACATTAAATTTTCACTAAGATTAATAGCGTTGCGTGGCAAGGAGGAAAAAGAAAAGAAAAATATATGCTCTTCCCTTATTTTCGTCGGCTGGCTTCATTAAAGTAACGAGTCTTCTTGTTTCAGAACTCAATTATTGTCAGAAGCTGTAATTCAAATTTCGCTGACGATATCGCTGTATCGCCTGTATCTCCTGCAAATCGACGTGGGACGAAGGAAGATCACGAAACCACCGGCGTTAATGTTGAAAGTTGGGCCTTGTTGCTGCTGGCCATGTCTGCCTTT
Source organism: Probaryconus sp. ZL-2020 (assembly GCA_022817065.1). Taxonomy (NCBI): domain Eukaryota; kingdom Metazoa; phylum Arthropoda; class Insecta; order Hymenoptera; family Scelionidae; genus Probaryconus; species Probaryconus sp. ZL-2020. The sequence goes on along the minus strand of JABFQA010001930.1, from coordinate 4,938 downwards.
CCCGAGCCTCGAGATGACCGATGCCAACTTGTACTGGCTTCGAATTTTGGTTCTACAATTTCCTGTCGTCCAAGTAAGTTTTTCAAAAGGGGAGAAATGAAAAATAGATCGAGACTGGAACGAAACATTTGTCAACATTCTGTCTCGTAGAAAATTGTTCTGAGATTTATACGAAATGAATTGTGTAATAAGCAGTTCATTTCCTGTTCCAGAGAATCGCCTTAGGAATTTCAATTGTATCTGAAAAAGAAAAATTGTGGTTTTCTAAATTTACATTTTTTTCTCCCAAAATATTTTTATCTCTTTTGACGTGAAGAAGACAAAAGGCGTAAAAAAATTGAGTGTTTTCGAATAAGGGGACGTGGCAAAAGTAATAATAACGCGAGAGTATTACCATGCAGATTTTGACAAGATGGCAAAAACGTCAAAATATTTCGGAAACTCGTTTTCAAAGGTCTTAGAAAAATAAAGGTCTTTGTTTGGTATATTTTTCAGGGTGTCATATACTGCGTCCTTCTTTTCATGTCGGCGGAGGAGCCGATATTCGTGACGAGCTACAGCCCGTTTCTGCAACCTTTTGTTGTAATCAGCATACTTGTGGGACTGTACGGGCTAACAATTACCACAATGAGCTTGGACGGAATAGCTCCGGGTAAGAATTATGCGAAGCTGAATTCTCCAAATCTCACCGCCAGATGCAACATGCATATCTAATTCGGTAACCGAAAATTGTATTCGGTCACGTTTAAAAATTATTTGTAAATGAATAATTGCGGACAAATGAATGTTTCAAGTGCACGCGTACATCTGGCAATTACTTTTTAAACCTACAATTTTCTTTATTTTTTTTCTCATTTTATTTTTTTTTGCTCAAAATGGGAACCTTTGAGCCCACGCGTGTTACAGTCAAAACTTGCAAAATCATTAACATAATGCATGCTTTTCAGAGGCAAAACTTCGTCACAAAGCCAGAGTTTTACAAATGGTGTTACTGTTCTCCAAACTGCAGGGCTTTATTATTAAAAGTTTATCTAGCACTGGTTTGTTTCCGTGCAACCCACCAATATCGCCACTGACGTACTCTAATGGTAAATATTTTATTGTTATTTCAAAGCCATTCGCTCTTTTATTTGCACGTTAAACCGGTAATATTTTGGTTGTTACATTTTTGCACCTTATTTTTTTTTTTTTATTTCAAAGATTAAATAAACTTAAAGCATTAAATGTTAATTGTTTAAAGTGTAGACAAAACTTTGTCGTAAAATAGATTCCTCGAAAGATCAAGGAACTTTATCAAATTTTAAATAATAATCCGAGTCCGGTGTCCAGTAATCCGGTCTTCGTTTATTTTAATGTGTAACATCTTTCTTGCCGTCGAAGTTCATTAGAATTCAGATGCGCGGCTGGAGAACGTAATCTGATCCGAGTTAGTGAATATTTTTGAAACGTTAAACAACTTATCTCCGTTTAAGATCAATCTCAATTGAAAATTCTGGCGACATTAAAACCTACGACGTCGTTGTTAATGCTTTTCCGTTTCAGTAACATATAACATTTTGATGGTAATCGAGATGCTGATGTTGTGCTACGTCGCGCGTTTGCTTTATGTTAACGACGGTAACAAAGGAGAAGAGGACACTACTCCACCAAGATTGGTCGTAACCGGACAAAATGGATCAAATTCTCAGGAACAACAGTCGCAGCAGCAACAACAACAGCAGCAACAACAGCAACAACAGCAACAATCTTCTGCCAAGTAGAAGACAAAATAAAAAAAAAAATTACTTTCCAATTTAGGTGTTAAAATTTTTCACGAAATTTATCACGAAATAATTAGTAAAGAATGTTCTTTGGAATGTTCATATTCCAAACCTATTAATAAACAATTTTCTTAGGTGAACAAACCAAAGCGAAAGATCACGTTAAACGTGAGATCGTCTTTAGGCTAGAACAAATTCGAAACGCCATCGTTTCGAGACAAAAAAAAAAAAAAAGGAGTTCAAGTGAATTTATATGTACATTACGAAACGCCAACGTAATGATGTGACATTTTCCACGCTACTGTAAATATTTGTGCTGTTGTAATGCTCGTGAAATCATAACTGTCATTAGGAAGAAATTCGTTAACGATCGCAGTGAGTTTTCCGGGTCGAGTGTTCCGGTAGTCTTGGGAATACACTCGAGCGAGTGAAAGTCACGCGAGTGTGTCTTTTTAACGGGCCTTTTCTATAAGCCTTTTGACGAGTCGATATGATACAGAAGCCGTATCCGATGGCTACCAGTTGAGCTCAGCGTTCGGGCACAACTGGTTGGAAATTAAATAGAAAATATCCTGGGTGAGAATGAACGGACGTGTTCCCACGTGGTTAACTCGTTACGCCGTTGGAATACGATTAATTTTAGTTGGGGTTATACCAAAAAGGATTATATGCCATTACAACAAAAAATTCTGTTTTATAGTTTACATCCTGGATTTTGAATCTCGTTTGGTTCGGTGTGTTTCTTATTTATTACTTTTATATCGTTTCGTTTAATATGAAAACACTAATCGAAAGAGGTTTCATTTGCTTTTATATTTTTCCACCGTACACCAGAGACGAAAACCAATTCCAACTTAAGGCAATATGTAAACTAAAAAAAAAGAGGAAAAAAAATTTTGTTAAAAAGGTTTTGCTTCTTTTGAAACGACGAAAGTAAAATTTCTTAATACTTCCTCAGGCAAATAGAATTCAGGTCTACTAATTGTACAAAGAAGGAAGTCGCGACGTTATTCAAAGAATACTTTCATGATCCGCAAACATTCGTACTTTTGATATTAATGCGAAACTCCCAATTTGTTAGCGTCTTTAGAAATGGCAAGTTTGCCGAGGACCGTCGTTGTATTGTTATTCCTGGTGGTATCAAAGATGACCCGGAATCCGAACGGTAGCTAAGTCAAAAAATCAACACGCCATTTGTAGAGACCCTTTATTTACAGTGCCCATGAATTACCAAGCAGATGTATCGCAACATGACTTTTCCTCTTGCCTCGTCTCGAGTTCACTTTTAACGTTTAAAATTTTGAAGAAAGAGATTTTGCTATAATTAGCTACGATTTGTGCTAGTAACACGATTCTTTATCGAGGAAGCCACTCATCTATTTCCGTATACATGTTTAGGATGTTATCCTTTAAATATGAAAAATGACAATGGACATTTTCACATAAATTACGCTCTTTGAAAAACCATTTTCAGTATAAAATCTTCCCTTTTTTTTTCAAGTCTTGAATCTAATTTTGTTTTCTGACTCAAATAACTTTAACAAAAAACGTGTCTTTTCTATTTTTATTTTTTTCTCCTCTTTACTCTGTGCAAATTATTATAAAATATTTTCAGGAAATTTGACGTTTGACGATAAAATTTTGCGAAACAAATGCATCGCCATTTGTTCGCCAGTTGTAAGTTAAAGTTTTTCGTATCGCAATTGAAAATAAAAAGTTGTACGCAGTTACCTTTGATTTGTAGAAGGACGCAGCGATATTTTGTCGAGTTTTACAAAAGCGGATGCTATTCATAAGTTTAAACTGTGATTAATTTGAAGCAGATCGTTGCCAGATGGTTCCATGTGGCGTCGCGGAGAACTTCTAAACAAATTGTTGTTAGTTAGTTTGATCGCGCCATAATCGCTCTGTTGTTTATTATCGTGCGATTGTTGTTCTTCACATTTGTAAGTTAGGCGGAAATAGATTCCTGATGACGTAGCTATTAAATGGTGCTATTAGCAGAGGTCGCGCGTTAATATCCTAGAATATCAGGAAAATGTTATCGCGATAGCTGATACGTACAGCAAAACGGTCTGCGTCTAATATTAGTTTAACTCTGCTAATGCGAGTTATAGTCGTTTAAGAAAATTTCGTACAAATTATTATGCATTTTGTAAATGCTATTCAATGATGGTTATGAATTTCGAGCATTACTCATAATAACGACGACTATTTGTATCAAATTTTTATCTTTTTGTACAAAATAGATAAATAAAGAAAATTTCGACAAATTTTACATATAGTTGAATCAATTGTTCACGAAATACTTTCGTTTAAAAAATGACGTTTTTAATAACTCTCTTATAAAACAAACCACTACTTCTTGTATCTCGACATTTATTGCTACTATAACGACACCTCGTTTTTTTTATAAAATTTTTGTTCCTTCGGTATTGAGTGACAAAATGACAAAATTTATTGTTGTTATTTTGTTACATACAAGTTTATGAATATATAAAAAAATTTATTGATCGTGAGCGACAGTTGAGATCACAATCGCATAGGAAATTTATATCCTTCATTTAGAAAACACGTTTTTAAATTATTTATTAATTTATTACAAGAAACAAAAAGGAACAAATCGAAAGTTCGCATTCAAATGAATCCACCGATAGGCATCAAACTGAAATCCATAAAAATCAGTAGGAAGTTGAGACCAAGTCTTAATCGTCCTTGTCTCATGTCAAAAGTCGAGCCATGAAAAATATATCCCAGTCATTAAATGCGGTCCTCACGACTTTCCTACTACTACGGCATTCCTCAGGTTGAGAAAAAGAGTGACGTTCGTAGATGATAAAATTTCTATTTATGTGAATTTAAACTTCCGTTAAATCAGAGGTTAATTCGTAATTATTAATTGAATTATAACTCTTGCCATTCACAGATAAATATAAAATTTATTGATTGTAAATTTCATTAATTTTTAACACATTTCTCTTTTCACCTTTTCGTACAAAAATGTTTATTTAATGGCATTCGTTCCCATTGGTGGAAAAATCTTCCAATTCCTCCATCAATTTTTTTCCCTTTTATTTAACATTTGAAATTAATTTTTCGTCAAAGCGCCGTACAATGAAAATTAACATAGAAACGAAAAATGTATAAGTGGTTTGGCATAAATTGTAAAAATTTATGC
>JABFQA010001929.1:0-12335 GCA_022817065.1 Probaryconus sp. ZL-2020 | reverse complement strand
GTGCTTACACATTTTACTATTAAAACCATTAAAATTTTAGTAAATACAACTTTTTACTAAATTCTGAGTATGAACAACTAAATATATTTCTCTCAGTATATGTCCCCTTAAGAGGATGTCAAATGGAAATTACCGGTAACATAGAGAACACTAACCCCAAAAATATGGGGTTGTGTTCTCTTATCCTAAAAAAGAATTCTTCAATAACTTCAATTGAATAACTACATTGATAACTTGTTGAATCATAACATTATTGATAAATTCAATAAGTCTGAATTATATTCCATGAAGACAGAAATGTTTGAAATTTTACAAAGAATCATTGTTAACCCGTCAGTGATGTACTTATGAATATTTCTCTCACAGACTTCATCATATTTTGTATCATTATTTTAGCATGAAAACGAGAACGTTAATTGACCCTTATTTTATCATTATTATTATTATTATTAGCAATTCGAAAATATATATGAAAATCATTACACCTCTGACATCGAACATTGTACAAGGAATAGGAAAAATATTAAGTACTTAAATAAATAAAACCAGCAAGAAATTTTGGTTTTATTTTTGTTTCTTTATGTGATATCAAATCTTTTAGTTTTATGGGTTATTAATTTTCAGATTTGCATTTTTATGATATCAAAACTTTTTTTTTTTGTTTGGCAGATAACAGCATAAAATCTTGCCGAACCATTTAAAACGTAATTTTAATTTTTGGTTTAATATCTAATAGCTTCGTTCGTTCTCGAAATTGGTACAAAAATGTATTTAAATACACACATGTACAGACGGTGACACACTGACCCAACACACGTCTTAGAATATATTAAGTTCAAGTTCCGGCGCGCTAACAAGGCCAAGTCGCGATATGAGAGTGGAATTTTAATTTCAGAGTAAGTAATTTCGATCGTCCGTGTTCTCCATTCGATATCTATTTCGACTGAAAAGAGAACATGCCCATAAATACAAATCACGTAACTGCTTGACACCAGTTATCATGCATGTTTCTGCGATTTGTTTCGCGTCACTGCACTGTCTCAAGAATTACAGAACGCTGAGTAAGATTCCGGTCTGGTTATTCCGCCTTTCTTTCTATCACAAGAAATGAAGGTGTCTATTAATAATCGTTCGCTTGTACTGTTAGAATGTCAATAGGTTAAATTTTTAATGTTGATTTAAAAATATTACCAATACTACACTGATCGAAGTTTCATATTGTTGCAATAGAAATTAACGTAACATCAAAGTAAATTCCTACACAAAGAAATCTAAATGGTAAAAAATTTTATTGAAATGGTTCTACTGGAATGGTAATATGCAGAAATAGTATAATATCGAAATTTCTACTAGATAGAAATTTGCCTATTTCAGGGGCATAAAATATTTCTGACAAGGAATAATTTCTTAAAATGCATTACAAATAAACGAGCCAAGGTATAAATCGTCGTGACACTATGCGACAATATATTCTTGAATTTTATTCTCTATCTTTTTCACATATCCTTAATATATATACCTTCTCATTTACAGCCTTTACATGACCCTAGATTAAAAGTTATTAACAATCGTTTATAAACAATTGTTAATGACTTTTGAACCAGAGACATACAAACGTTGCACTCTAAAAAAATTAATTTTTGATTAAGATGATTACTTTTGAACGAAAAGGATATTCGTTTTAATATTTGCTCAAAATTACATCGTTTTCATTTAAAAAGAATGTCCTTTTGCTTTCGAATCACTTTGATCTAAAACGAAATTCGTTTTGGTACAAAAAGATTCATTTTGAATGAAAACTTTTTTCCATTTACGAGGAAATGAAACAAAATAACCTCACAATTGATTGTTAGCAGTATTTTTACGTAAAACTAATCGTTTTCATTCAAAAGGATTTGAAAGAAAAAGAAATGAATATTGAATTAAAAAGAATATTTTTCTGAGTATGAATTTTTGAACATTTCATTAACTTCTTATAGAAATTACTTTTGAAATGTTTCAGCGTTTGCATGTATTTAGATCATAAGTTTTTAACAATTGATTATAAACTATCGTTATTAACTTTTGAATTAGAGACATGCAAACGCTGAATTTAGGCAAATTTCATTAATTTGTTAGAGAGATCATTTTTGCACATTTTGAACGTTTGCATGCTTCTTGATCGAAAGTTATTAACAATCGTTAATAACTTTTGAATTAGAGACATTCAAACGCTGAATTTTGGCACATTTCATTAACTTCTTATAGAGTTCATTTATGATAATTTTCAGCGTATGTATGTCTCTCGATCAATAGTTACCCACGTAGAAATTCACGATCGGCTGAGCATCGGGCCAATACCCAATAGTGTTGGCAGACCGTCGTCAGCCGACTGTCGGTTGACAGTTGGTTTGTTAACAATGTTCGACGGTTGGCCCAACATTGCATGTCAATGTTGGCACGATGCAGATTTTAGACGTCTACCCAATGCAACTGTTCAACAGTGGCCCAACATTGTATGCCAATGTTGGTACGATGCAGATTTTAGACGTCTACCCAATGCAAATGTTCAACAGTGGCCCAACATTGTATGCCAATGTTGGTACGATGCAGATTTTAGACGTCTACCCAATGCAACTGTTTAACAGTGGCCCAACATTACATGCCAATTTTGTCACGATGTAGATTTTAGAAATGGAACCTATACTAATGTACAGTGGTGACCCAAGTCAGTTCCAAGAGTTGGCCCGATTTCGGCCTAAGATTTCGACCAATTTCTCACATTAGGAATCAACCGGACGTTAATTATTATGATTATTTGAGTATTGGACCAAAGTGTTTGAGTTGCAGATCAATATTTTTCTTCGACAAAACTATTTTCCTATTGTAGTCACTTTGGATGAAAATTTAAATATCTAAATCGAAATATGAATTATTTTGAAAAATGAAACTGTACGAATTTAACTGTCTTTACTAATAGTTTTTATTTATAATTATTTCATATTTTGTTATATAATAATATATATCATATTGTTGTTATAATAATAATATAGCATTATATTATTCATCAAACTATATAAACGTAACACATCTTTATAAAAAAATAATCTTTCTATAGTAGAAGAAACAACGATTAATTAAACATAGATTTATAATAAAATCCAATAATGTAACTAATCTGAAGCGAACGAATATTTAAACAAAAATTAAATAAAAAATGATTTATAAATGTCACATATAATTCTGATTTTTAATAACATAGGAGTAACGATATAAAAACAGATATAAATAATTCAAGAGGAAAGTAACCTATTGTGTATTTTGTTGATTTCTTTCTTTTTTGCCGCCTTCTCTGTCACCTGCGTGAGATAACCAGCGACTAGTTTTCGAGAGAATGTCAGGTGCCGAAGCTGAATCAAATTTCTCCAACAGAACATCTGAAATAAAAAAATTTGTTTATAAAGAAACTTAATTTATCGAATCATTTTATATTTACACATAAGGTAATAAAATAGAAAATTTAGTAAAGATTAATAAAGATTCTACCTTGCATGCAAGTGTAAATAACTGTTTTTGAAAAGTTACGTTTAGATATCCCTTTTTGGACACGTCCACATCCGCTGTATTCCAACTGGACATTTTTAGTTATCAAGCCTCCCAAAATTAAGGCAATACCATCCTTTACTTGTGATGCACTTCTGCTTGAAATTTTCATCACATTAATCTATAAAAATATATATTATTAGTTTTGCTTTTTATATTTTTCTATAAATATATATATTTAATAGATCAGATAATTTGATTTAAATAAATTTATTAATAATAGACTTTTTTATAAACTGAACTCAAAAATCTAATTAATATCATTTGCTTGGTTAAATGTTTAAATGTAGAAAATATACGAATTAAATGTTAATACTGAAATATTATTATCTAAAATTGTGAAATTGACTTTTTTGCATATATGCTAGGTTTGTCAAACAATTAAAAATGCTAAATTATAACAATGTAAATTACTAAAGACTGTAAAAAATTCTTACTGTTTAAATTGTTGTACATTTTATTTAAAAATAAATCATAAAAATTGTTATTAACCATTTAGTTTTTTAAGACTCAATGAAACCTTATGATTAAAATTGCCATCCTTAACGGAACATCCACCATATTCCACATTGTATCCACATACATTCGAGGTTCGTCGAACATTGAATCTAAGTGGATGCAACGAGAAATACGATGGATGTTCTGTTCAAAATTTAATACAAATATTAATATCAACTGATTGAAATTATGAGTTTAACAGATAACAAACATTTCTATACTTACGAGTGTATCTTTGACTTCGTTATCATCTTCAACTCGTGAATTCAATTCCAAAAAATCGTCTATTGTGTTTACAGGTAGCGGCACATCCAGTTTCTGTTTCATTTGAGTAACTGTATTAGTGTCAAGGTTTATGCTTCCAATTGCCTGTGTGATAGTAGAAACGGCTTGTTTCAAATCATACTGCAAACTTCTTTTTGCATTTTCTATTTTAGCTTTTATAAGTTTACTTTCCTTATAAATTTCACATTTAACCATTTCAGCTAAAAACCAAAAAAAAAAACATTATTTTACATGTAAGTAAAAAAGCTATTCATTTAGAAGTTACAAATTTTGAAAAAATACATACATATTTTATTTAATTCATTGTCACAATCCTTAGATTTTTCTTTACAAATTTTATGAGATTGACTAGTCAAGGTTGCATTTGATTATTTTGAATACGATTCTTCTGAAATAAAAGGAATTATATATTATAACAAATATATGATAAACTACACACTTATATTTTTACATATACTTTTATATATATACACATGTAAAATTATCATTACAATCAATGTTAATAAAATTAAAAAAAATAAACACAAGATTTAATATTTTGGGAAATACCTTCATTAGATAAAGGATCGTTGGTATCTTCACTATCATTTTCAAACTCGTGATTGTCTTTATCGAATTGGTTACTCATTTTTGACTGATTCATCTTCAGACTTTCTGAATTCAAACAGATTTAAAATTATAATTTTAAAAGTAATTAATTGGACTTAAAAATGTAATGAAAAGAATATAATAAATTTTAAGAACTAACTTGGTGTGTGCACTTTCTTCGTGACTTGAATAACACATTCGTCTTCTGAATTTTCCTTTGTCGTGTCTTCTGCATTTTCTTTTCCTAGAAATGATTATGTTTGTAGTTCAATTAATTTCAGATAATTACATTTTTTCATAATGATATTATTATAATTTCGATATTATACAATATCAATATTAGATAATAATGATATCATAATAATAATAATAATAATAATAATAATAATAATAATATTATTATTATTATTATGATAATTTTGGGTACACTATGAATAATTTTATATTCACATAATTCAGTGAATGAAAACAGTACAAAGTATTTATACCTTTTAAAATGTTTTGTGATAAATACTTGTTTGTTTTTCCTTTATGAACTCTTATATTTTCCATAGTCATGTCGATTTGTTTCTTTGATAGAACTTTTACTTTTTCTGGTTTATTATTTTCGTCACTTTCATCTTCAGTGTCTGTATCATGCGTCTCACTTTGATTGCTTTCAATTTCATTTGAATTATAAGAACGATGTAAACGTCTAATTCCTTGTTCATAATTTTCTATAAGAAATACATACAAAAATACGTTAAAAAACGAATTATAATCACATTAAGAATTTGTATATATTATTTTTTTAATTTTGATATAATGAATTACTTTTTATTATATTTAATGTAATATTTACTATAAAAACTTACTACAATAAGTTATAATTTTGATTTTATATTTTTTCCAATTATCATTTGGTTTTTTCAATGTGCTAACCCAAGTATTAACATGACAGAAATCTTTTTTTAATGGAAATTTACACCAATATTGATCATTAATGTCAACGGATGTCCATGATACAGGTACCAAATCCACAGATTTCTGTTTTTTCTTTTCACTGTCTATAAATAATACTATAGCATGCGAATTCTTATCAGAATCCATCCTAAATTATAAACAATATTATATTATTATTTATGAAAAGCTAGGGTTGATAAAAATCATTATTTAAATAAAAAAAAATTCATTACATAACCTAAAATTTACTCACTTGAATCTTCTTGGATAACTTGTATTAAATTTCTCGTATCACTTTCTTTAACAATCTTAAAGTCAGTCTCCAAAATCCACTTCGAAACTTGCGTTTACCCAAATATGTCTTTTTGAACAATAATCACTCTAATATCACGTTAATATCAGTCTTGAAGGCTGCAATGCCATGTGACGCGGAATTTTCACGTGAGATACTTCGAGATTCGGAACTCGAGCAACGTGTTGCGCCGAGATATGCGCACGATTCTTATGATAATGGCGCGCTATTTAAAATTCAAATATAATTATCATCGAAATTAATTACAAATAAATAAATCTAAATAAATAATTGGAATAATAATATAACTAAAAATGTTAAACTATTTAAATGAAATAATATCTGTGGCTCTAAGGCAAAACAAAGTAACTGACTTTTAGACGTTCTCAACAAAAAGAGCTTCAAAGTTGCATAAATTATTTTTGGTATTTCTCATAATTTTTAATTTTGTTAATACAGATGTATATTAACAAAATAATTTGAAAAGAAAATCATATAACTAATACAAAGTACAAATTATTAAGCTTTAAACATCTTTTTTTCTAAGATTTTTAAAAGTCAGTTACCTGGTTTTTCCTTATAGCCACAGATATATACTCTATAATATACATTTCTTTTAGAATAATACAAAGTACGCTCTCCTAATCAGATAGTAGACTAAGGTTGTATCTGCTGATGATCAATATGAGCCACTAGGCTCGGACTAAAAAGAATAAGAAGAAGAAGTAGATTACAGTCACGTTGAAGAAAACTCACATTTAGTAAGCTTCATATTTTGCCTTTTGTCAATGCCCTAACAGAATAGCCTTCTGTTTTGCTATTTTATTATATTCTGATTAGGATTATTACAAATACAAATATATTATTACAAATATTCTGATTATTTTCATATATTTAAAGAAATAAAACGTTAAGATTATAAAAATGAGCAAACGTGTAACGAAACATCGTGTATTAAATAAAGAAAGATTATTGTATAAATCATCCAGTTCTAGCAATGAAACAGATTGTGAAAATTTAAGTAAGTTTAAGTATTGAATAAATATTAATTATTTAGTTTATATAAAAATTAATTTCACAGTATTTGTGGTTACTATTTATAAATTTATGATTAATATTTTAATTTATAATGATAAAAGACATTTTAATTTCGTTCTAGGTGATTCTATTGCACCAAATACTGCTTTACTTCCTTCAAATGATTGTCTTTCTTCACCCACAAATACTTCTCAAACATGTTTGGAACTAAATCCAGATTCAAATCTACATCCAGATTCAAATCCAGAACAAGCAATAAATTCGAGCTCTGATGATGATGTTCCCAGTGATAATTCTTTAAACATAAATTCCAACACGTCAAATGATGAATCTGATGAAAATTATGTGCTTGAAAGTGATAATCGCGAAGAATTATTACAGGGAAATATAAATACAAAACTTCAAACTTGGGCTCTTCGTAATATTACTTCAATTACAAAGAAATCCATAGATGAACTTCTGTATCTATTACGTAGTGAAGGACACACAAGTCTTCCATTAAACAGTAAGACATTATTACAATCCAGTAAAGCAGATATTGACATAAGATCTATGTTAAATGCGAAAGGAACATATGGACATTACATGTATTTTGAAATTAAAGAAACATTATCCAAAATTATAACAGCTACTGAATACCCTGAAGAAACTATTCAGTTATTAATTCACGTCGATGAAGCACCTATTCACAATAAAGGACAACGTCATATATGGTCCATATTAGGAATGCTGTCACATATTAATTATGAATCAAAACCATTCTTAATATGTTTATATTATGGTATATCTAAACCAGATTCCGTAAAAGAATTCTGTAATGATTTTGTTACAGAATCTAATGAATTATATACAGATGGTATTATTATTGACGATAAGCTTTATAAATTTAAAATTAAAGCTTTTGTATGTGATACACCAGCTCGTTCCTATTTAAAACAATGTAAAGGTCACGGTGGATTTTACGCATGTGAACGGTGCGAAGTTAAAGGAATCACAATTAACAAAAAACGAATTTATAGTGATATAGATTGTCAAGAGCGAACGAAAGAATCATTTAGATTCCAAACTCAACCCGAACATCATTCCAGTAAGGAATCGTCACCATTATTAGATTTAATTGATTTCGATCCAATTAAATCAGTTGTTCTTGATAGTATGCATTTGGCTTTTATAGGCGTAAGTAAATTTTGTTTAACACAATTTCTTCGTGGTAATCGACAGTGTAGAATTGGTTTACGTAACACTGAGTTTTTACAAGAATTATTAGATTTAATATCTAATGATATTACTATAGAATTCCAAAGGACAAAGTTTGATCTTAGTGATATAACAAATTGGAAAGCAACACAATTTCGTTTTTTTTTATTATATTCTAGTGGATTACTGCTAAAGTTTGTATTGCCAGAAGAAATGTATAAACATTTTTTACTCTTATTTGTATCATTTAGAATATTATGTAATGAGGTATTAGCAGTACCACTATCAGACACTGCCAAACGATTTTTACGTGCGTTTGTTCAAATAATGCCATCATATTATGGTCAAGATTGCCAAACTATAAATATTCACAATTTAATTCATATCTCTGATGATGTTGTAGAAATGAACGAATCTTTAAATTGTTACTCGGCTTTTCCTTTTGAAAATTGTTTGGGATTCTTAAAAAAATTACTGAAAACGACAACAAAACCAATTTCCCAAATTGCAAGACGATTGCATGAGTTGCAAACTTTTTCAGATACATCAACAAGTAGTCGTTATCCGTTAATATATAAAGTTATTAAGCGTTCTGAACTACCAATTGGACGTATTTTAAGACATGATGATGACCGCACACAATTTGTTTATATTAAATTACAAAATTTCATATTAAAGACATCACATCCAAATAACATAGTATTAATGAGGGATGGAAATATTTTAATAATAAAAGAAATTTTTGTTCGACGCGTCAATAATGCTGATACAGGAAAAATTAAAGTTAAAGGAGCAATATATAAAAACATTGGTAATGTCTTCGATATGCCTTTTCCTTCAACAAATGTTGGAATTATGTATGTTCAGCAAACAAGAGACACTTCGGTTGAATATGAAGTCGAAGCCATTTTAACGAAATGTATTTTTACAAAAATATGCGATAAAAATATTATTATAACGTTATTACATCTTTAAAGAACCCGTAAAACTTATTAACATTGTATAGTTAAATATTCAATAAAATATAAATAAATAATAATGCACAAAGTTTATAATTTTCTTATACTAGAAATAAATATAGTGACATAATGATTACATGATGAATGAAAGTAGTTTACAATTAATCTAATAAATATTTTTAATTGTAGAAACAAATTTTTGTCATAATGATAATGAGAAAGTAGAAATCGACAATATAGTGTGCTGCTGAGATATTAATTTTTGGAATATTTCATGTCAATTTTTACTTTTAAAAACAAGAAAATTATTCTTTTTCTCTTTATCTGAATTTTTCAATAGAACATGGTAATTTGTCAAGTACTAAAATAAATTTATCTAAGTTTTGTTTTCTGAGTGTATTTAATCGTTTTTTAATAAGAAATATCACAGGACTATTGCTTAAGATTCGTCGTCGTGCAAACTTTTAATAAAGATCAAAAATGTTTATCCAAACGACCGTTGTTTCAAAAGCGTTCCGGTATTGATACGACTGTCATTTGAATGTCGAGTTTTGACATTCTACTGACACAACATTCACTGTCGTGCCGAAGCTGAGACGACGATGTGCCAACCTTGTAACAAGATCGAAAAAATTGTACAGCCGACTGTTGGTTAAGATCCGTTCCGGTATTGATACGACTGTCGTTTGAATGTCAAGTTCCGACGTTCTACTGACAAAATATTTAATGTCGTGCCGACGTTGAGACGACAATGTGCCAACCTTGTAACAAGATCGATAAAATTGTACAGCCGACTGTTGGTTAAGATCCGTTCCGGTATTGATACGACTCTCGTTTGAATGTCAAGTTCCGACGTTCTACTGACAAAATATTTAATGTCGTGCCGACGTTGAGACGACGATGTGCCAACACTTGTCTAAAGATCAGAAATATAAATGCAGACGACAGTTGGTTCAGAGTTGTTTCGGTATTATTTCAACCGTCGGCACAATGATTATGATTGGCCGTCACCAATCGATCGTGGGCCAACGTCTAGCCATTCGTTAGATCCGTTTAAGCAACCGAAAATTCTACGTGAGTAGCCCTCGTGCCCGGTTTCACAATAAGACGTTGGAGGGCGGGTTCATCTATAGTTTCAAAACAGAATTGATTTTCAGGGGCAATGACCATGTCATAAGACCGAGACTGACTCTCAGCTGACAGAGAAACATGACCAAAAATATCTGCTCTAACAGAATTTATACTCTCTATGAAAAAATTATTAAATTGCTCTGTTGTAAATGGTAAAGAATTCGAATTGTCATTCCCCCGAACCATGCCCATCCCCCTCAGTTCACGCCACAGGGTACCACAATCCGATATCTTGGAAAGTTTTGCATAGTAGTATTTCCGTTTGGCTTCCCTCACCAATACATTTACCAAGTTTCGCTTAGTCCTAAGGAGTTCCAAAGCGTAACGAGATGGGAATCGCCTGTACCTCTGGCGTAATTTATCTCTCTCTTGCATTATACTTCTCAATTGCTGGGTCAACCAGGGAGAATGATTCCTACGTGGCATGAAACTTCTCGTTGGAGCTAGTGTATCCATGCCAATCCTCAGAGCTGCATTCAAACCAATAATACGATCAATAAAGGATTCGCAATTATTAACAGAAGTTAATCGATTGCACTGGACAATGGACAGGAACTCATCAGTTGTGAAACCACGGAAGTCTCTAAACTTCAACTTTCTAGTAAGCACAATGGGAATCCTCATATCATAATCAATGGTGACGATTTCGTGTCCCGAGAGAAACGGGTATCCAGATTGCCACACTGACAACACTCTCGTCTCATCATTCACTATTACAAGATCAATATGCGTATACGAATCCGGTGTGTGATGCGTGGGACCTGGATTGACCACAGAAAGAGCACTCGACCGAAGAAAATCGATCAGGTAACCCGAGAGATAGCTAGATCTAGACATGTCAATGTTTACATCGCCAATAATAATAACATCTTCATACTTGTAAGAATGCATCGATTGGTTCGAAGTCGTTCGACCCAATCGTACGTACATACAAGAGAATCACGCCCGCTGATTGGCGAATCCAGTTGGATGCGTGAGCGAACGCGATTTGCGACGACGAGCGCTCTTTCTTGTCGCGATAGAAATCGATCGTAAGCCACGAAAATCATAGCGATCGAACTGAGCGCGAGGAAAAGAAAATTGAAAGAATTGACGTGCTTCAGTGAAGTATTGTGTAAAATAGTTATTGTTGAAAAAAAATAATTAATTCTATTAACGGCCCAGACCGAACGCATCTGCGGATAATTTTTATATTGTCAGTTAGGCGAAACTGCAACCAAGCGACCCAAGGTATGGTAACGTTTTTAGAGGTTATGTCGGCGCGTGGTTATAGTGATCTTTGCGGGATTGATTTATCGTTTTTATTTCATTTAGACGCCATTCTTGGGCCGACGATTAACTTCGGTGACGCTCAATCTCCAGACTTCGTTACCACGCCAAGCGGAACTTGATGAGAGCGAGAGACAGCATCTTGGTCTGCAGTAGGAGATTTTATGCATGGAAGCACGATGCGGTAAATGATCAAGGCCTGTGAAGTACGTTTTATGTTATATGACCGAACTGAGATCGACAAAACGATACCTTTTGAGTGTTCGACACTGATAACAAGTAATACAAATGGTCAAGGTTGACATGTCAGTCACCTGACTCTTGGTTGGTACAACTTAAATTAAAATTATATGATAAATTGTAATCTACGATTATTTGCCGAATTGATCGGTCTGTTGAAATATATTTTGATTACCTCAAAAGATAATTGACTATTAAACCAATTTATAAACTTCATAATATATCAAATTGTTTCACTGAGCTGTATTCCATCCGAACATAAGTCCATGCATGCAACCTGTGGGGTTAGTGCGAAGTAGCAAATTTAGGTTCCC
>JABFQA010001928.1:0-12343 GCA_022817065.1 Probaryconus sp. ZL-2020 | reverse complement strand
AGTACCCAAAAATCTGGCGTAGAGGGGCCGGGGCTAGCCCGCCGTGTTCGTGGGAAAAGGACTAAATGGATGTTACTTGCCCACTAATAAAGCGGCCGACGTTCTGTATAGCCTATGGACGAGACGCAAGTCTCCCGAACCGCACCGTTCTCGGTTCTCTTAGGAGTAATAACGGTACAAAGGGAAGGGCCGAAGCAAGCCCGATTGGTGCATTCGTGTACCGATCTTCGAACGTATTATATCTACGATCTTTTGGGTTCAAAGATTAAATCGGCCCTTGATTGGGTTGGACTCTTTGTGGCAACTGGTTTATCCATTCGCCAAGCAAGAGGGGTTTTTAAGCCGGTACACCTGGCATGCGCAAGCCCCCGGAGTGTCGCGTGCGGTCTCAGCACACGGGGCATGCATTGGTCTTCGGGCTGGTGCAACGCTTGTAGCGTCGAATGATTGTCCGACGTTTGGACCATAAAGGACCTTAGGCTGCCGGAGCAATCGCTAAGGCAAGACTAGATTAACGAATGGCCACACGTCCGAGGCCTCCCGATAAAGAGCTATGTTAACGCCCAGCCACAGATATTAATAGGACAGGACCACTGGGAACTGAGTACACCCCTTGACACGCGCTACGGCAGAGGTGACGAAGTGGCAGCTACGCTGACCGCGCTTGGCTGGACTGTACATGGGCGCGCGTCGTCACTAGCCCATAGACCAATAAAAAGGTTTACCTTATGCTCCGCTGAAGGAAAAGCCGTTTTCGAGAAGGGTGGCGGAGTAGACGATTTGACTGAACTAGTCAAAGAGTACTTCCGTTTGGATTCGCTTGGCATATCGAATGTGAAGCGTCGAAACCGCGCGGACGATCGGGCGTTGGAATTGCTAGAGCGCGGATCTGTACTGTCTCATAAGCAGTGGACGACGAACCTTTTGTGGAAGTCGGATAACTGCTCCCTACCAGACAACTACGAAAATTCCAAGAAAAGGCTGATCAGCCTAGAGCGAAAACTAGATCGAGAACCGGAACTGAAACGGCTATACACCGAACAGATATCAAATTTGCTGGACAAAGTCTACGCTTGTGAAGCGACGAGCGAGGAAACGCCGACCGCACGGATTTGGTACATACAACATTTCGCGGTTTTCAATCCGCACAAACCCGGCAAAGTGAGACTGGTCTTCGACGCAGCCGCCAAAACCAAAGGAGTGTCGCTGAACGATCATTTGCTAACTGGCCCCGACCTATTGAAAAGCTTACCCGGTGTCCTTATGCGCTTTCGACAGCGACCAGTCGCAATTACGGGCGATATCCGCGAGATGTTCTTGCAGATAAAAATAAGTCCAGAAGATCAACAGTCGCAACGATTCCTATGGCGATGGGAGGATCGATCCATCTCCCCAAAAGTGTACGTGATGACGTCCATGATGTTCGGGTCAGCCTCCTCCCCATGCACCGCCCTTTTCATAAAAAACAAGAACGCTGAAAACCACAGACTCGACGACCCGCAAGCCGTCGACGCCATAATACACAAGCACTATATGGATGATTACTTAGACAGCGTGGACTCTGTAGAAGAGGCGAAATCCTTAATCGCACAGGTGAGCAAAATACACAAAGACGGCGGTTTCGAGATGCGGAGTTGGGCTAGCAACATCCCTGAAGCCCTAGAGAAGTTTCCAGAGCATGAGCGCGCAGTGGGTGCGGTCGATATATCGTTACAACAAGATCAGTACGAGAAGACTTTAGGCCTGCGCTGGAACCAAACTGCCGACCTGTTCTGTTTTCGCGTAGGAGCGATCAACGTCGACGACGAATTGCTGGATGGCACCAAGAGGCCAACCAAACGCGAGATGCTACGCGTCATTATGTCACTGTTCGACCCTCTGGGATTCTTGACGCCGTTCACCAGCCGTAGTAAAATCCTGCTACAAGACGTATGGCGGAGCGGCATTCAGTGGGACGAAAGACTCAAAGACCACGAGCAAAATTTTTGCGATAAGGCAAAAGGAAGACAAATAATGAAAAGCGAAGAAAATTTTACCAAAGAAGAAAATTAAGAAAGTCAACACGTTCTGAAAATCGTAATTTAAAAGTGCACAATTTAATGCAAATGTTCCTACTAATTGCAGCCAATTAGTACAACAAGGAAACATTAACAATCAATTAGATTTTAAAAATTATTACGCAAATCTGAACCTTCCTAATGGAAGATACATAACAGCAGAAGACATTGGCGAACATAGTATAATGTCACAATATGATATTGATTCTGTCGCTGTCGTTAGAAATTCATTGTATGCTTTCGACATTGAGTCGAAAATTCAAATCCCATACTATGCTCAAGCTGCTCCTAGCAGTCAATACAAAACGACAAATGAATTAAATAAAAAATTCAATTTACCCAGAGATACCAACTGGACACAATTTTGTCTCGGAGGTTCTTCGTACGATACAATTCACGTACTTGTCAGACTAAGAGGTAATTGGAATGAAAATTGGGGTTTAATTGACGGATACAGAAAGAAATATTTAATGAAATTTCTTGAATTTACAAGAGAACTCAATAACATTAATTCGAGTCGTAACCACGGCTCTACGACCTTTCATGGACAGGCCGACGAAATTTCAGAAGAAGCTAATAATATTATATATTCTGAAGATTTTGAGCACATCGCCTATAGAATTGATGAATATTTCTCAACTCGTAACGAAGTACAAATCTTGTATATAAGGTACAAACATGGAATGATAGAAAAAAACATTGAATATGTACATAAACTTTTGCGATCGTGGCTCAGAATGGAATACGTCACTCGAGAAAATCCAAATTCAATCGAGTTAATTCAATTCCATAAAGGATGTATTTTAACACCTCCGCGTGAAACAGGAGCTATTTTAGTAAAATTATTATATCGTTCACGCATCGAAGGTTACTTAACTCGTTGTCCGCAATATTTTTTATCAAATTACGGATACTTTTACGGTGGATTTAGAAGGAACAACATAAGTTACCTTCATTGTTATAATCCAGCAATCCATCTGCCATTGGATGCGCGTTCAAAAAGTGCGCCAACTACTTTTTTATTGACAAATGGATTTAAATGTTATAAAAGGATACACAGCGGGAATGGCATGCCAATGACGATAAAGGCGTACCACATCGCTAGAAACAATACGAAAACTTTTTTAAATCGTCTTGTAGAATTTACAAATATCGTTAGAGTGTGCTGAATTTCGCATGGAATGCGTAAGAAACTTTAACGATATAGAAACTGCCTTTCAAGAACCTATTGAGGAGGCATAATTGTTCTCCGCTGATCGTATTTCCCAGTCCGCGGCTAACTTCACGATGAAGCGTCAACTGCACTCGTGGCCCGATACTTACGTTGATAACGAAAGCATGCGCGCACCAATCAGGCAGCGCTCTGCTCTGATTGGCTGCGCGCATCAAGAGGCCGAGAGCCATATAAACGCGAGCCGAGCTCCGAACGAGGCACTTCGTTCCTGACCAGCGAGCAGCTATCAACGATCAGTGGACAACTTCTTGCCAGGAGGCCATCATCATTGCCAGGAGGCAACTCAACCCAAAGGGCCAGGAGGCCATCTTATTTGCCAGGAGGCAACCAGTATTTGTGCCAGGAGGCCATCATCAACGCAGGACCCAGGAAGCTGGGAAGGACGCCAACTGACAAGAGAAATAAAGAGCCGTAGTGACCCTTGTCCCCTACGGAACGAGGAGAGTGTGAGGACCGCCGGCATACGCTGTGCACCCGCACTCTTTTCTTTCCAACAAACTCCTTCCCAATTCCTCCATCAAACGCGCGCGATCCCCGCGTCGGACTCGCGCGAAATCGGAAGCACCGGGTTGCTTTAAAACGCCGGAACTCGCGCCGGAAAGCCTCCGCGAGGCGGAAACAAATACGCGAGAACCACGAATTCTACGGGATCCTGATCGACTGTCCTGAGCTTGAGCACGAGCTCAATTCTCTCGTCGCGCAACCGACTTTTGGAGACCCGGTAGTCGGTTACCAAATCGACAACGAGATTCGTGAATCTTTACTACGGGACCCCAGTCCAGCTCGGGAGCTGTTGGAAACAATCCTTCCATTCGACGCACTGCCACGGGAGATAAATCGCGCCGCGAACGCGGACCCGCGAGCACCGAATTCGATTCGCATCAGAACGCGACCAACTCCAATTGTCACTCCCGCGCGAGTAGATACATTGCACACTCCGCTTCAAATTAGATCCGTTGATCCCTTACCTCAGCTCTCGAAAGAGTCTAACGCGCCGCGTGCTAGAATATCGCACTACCTCCGACGAGAAAGCGATCCAAACTTTCATTAAAAACCACCGGCCCTTTTCAGGGCCACCACTGATTTTTTACGAAAACAAATTCTGCCCTGATACGTTGATCGCTCCTTGGCGAGGAAGTTTTCTCAAAAGACTTGGTAATCAAGTCCGGAGAGCTCTTCCTACGTCAGTTTGATCAATGCCATACCATTTATTTTTTCTTGAAACATTGTACGGCAAAATGTACGAGTGCCACTCTCGTACCTGACTATTGCCTGATCAATGCCGTCCTAATTATTTTTTATTGAAATAATGTACGGCATAGCATGCGAGTGCCATATCGTTCCCAGTACAGTGCCCGACTAATACCGTACTAATTTTTTTAAATAGTGTATGGAACACCATATCAGTGCCATACCTACGCCAGACTAGTATCTGGTCAATGCCTGCCTATTAATTGTTTATTAAATTAAAGTGCGGCAAACCGTACGAGTGCCATATCCTGCCCAGATTGGTGCCCGACTAATGCCGTATTATTTATTTTTTCTGACAATAGTATATGGCGAACTGTACGAGTGCCATACCTACACCAGCCTAGTGCCTGATCAATTCAGTACTTTTAATTTTTTATTATATTAAAATATGGCAAGCCGTACAAGTGCCATATGCTGCTCAGGCTAGTGCCTGATGAATGCCGTCCTATTTATTTTTCATTGAAATACTGTACGGCATAGCATGCGAGTGCCATATCGTTCCCAGAACAGTGCCCGACTAATACCCTACTAATTTTTTTAAATAGTATATGGAACACCATATCAGTGCCATACCTACGCCAGACTAGTGCCTGGTCAATGCCTGCCTATTAATTTTTTATTAAATTAAAGTACGGCAAACCGTACGTGTGTCATATCCTGCCCAGGCTAGTACTTGATCAATGCCATACTATTCATTTATTTAAAATACTGTACGGATTATCATATTACAGCCATACCTATGCCTGCTTACTGCCTGATCATTGCCGTACTACTCATTTTTATTGAAATAAAATACGGCAAACCATATGAGAGCCATACCCGTACCTGACAGGTGCCTGATGAATGCCGTCCTATTTATTTTTTATTGAAATACTGTACGACATAGCATGCGAGTGCCATATCATTCCCAGAACAGTGCCCGACTAATACCGTACTAATTTTTTTAAATAGTGTATGGAATACCATATCAGTGCCATACCTACGCCAGACTAGTGCCTGTTCAATGCCTGCCTATTAATTTTTTATTAAATTAAAGTACGGCAAACCGTACGAGTGCCATATCCTGTCCAGATTGGTGCCCGACTAATGCCGTATTATTTATTTTTTTGAAAATAGTGTACGGCGAACTGTACAAGTGCCATGCTCACGCAATACTCTTGTGAGAGTGGTGCACGACAAGTGCTGCATTGTTTATTTAAGGTGATTTGTCACTCGTATCATCTATCTCTCTCACTCTTTTAGTTTTTTTTGTTTTTAAGTTGTTAATAAAATTAAATTCAAAAAAAGGGCGACTTGGTGCTCTTCATTATATATGGGAGAATATTCTAAAAAAAATAAATTAATTTTATGTAACATATTTGTTCGAGATCGGCGACCACCGAATCTCTTGCAATTTAGTACCGGTGATTTAAGCGTGATCTCCTGATTTTCCGTGACCCTGAAAATAAAGTTGGACGTAGGGTTCGCCAATAATTTCACAAACACGGATAGTCCACATTCAATTTTAATGTTTATTTCAATTAAATAAAATTCAAAAACAGGTTTACAAATTTATTATAATTTACAGTTCCGGAAAACGATCGTTTTCCGTGCGTACAAAGGTACAAAATAGTTCTTCCACGATCGCGGTAAAATTAAGCGCGAGTAATTCGACACTTAATATGATTTTAAATGCGATCGCTTCGGAATTCCGAATCGCTAACAGTAAATTAAGTAGATTCCGAAAACTAGTAATGCTTCGAGAATTCGCGATGCGGATAGTTTCCGACTTCGCTATAGTCAATTCGCTAACTTTAAGCGAGAGCAAGAACAATCAATTCGTAACTAATTCGTAACTTATTCTTAACTGATTTTTCCGACGTGCGGCATCGGCGAGTTGACCCGTCCTTTCTTGAATTCGGAAAGGAGAATGGCCACAAAGGAGAGGGGCCCTCTTATTTATTTAGTAGACCAGCAAGAAATTTTGGTTTTAATTATTTTTCTTTTTTTTTTTAATTTTCAGACTTGCCTTCATGTGATATCAAATCTTTTTGTTGTTTGGATTTGACAGATAACTGAAAAAAATCTTGCCGAACTCTTTACAATGAAATTGTAATTTTGGGGTTTTAATATCATCTCTTGCTAAATCTTCAGAGGAGGTACAAGGTAGGATTACTACTTTAGAAAACGAAGTGCATTTAGCTACCCTTGTGGAAAAAAATTCTCCGAAAATCTCTATAAAGGTCCGTAAAATTCCGTAAATAAGTCCGAAAAACTCCATAAAATTCCCCGAAAAACTTCGTAAATCTCTCTAAAACGGTAAGATTTCGGACTTTTGAGATTATTGCGGAGATGTATGGAAATTTCCAAGGATCTACAAAAAAAGAATTAGGTTTTCGATTAACTCCGTAAATCTCTGTAAATATCCGTAAAACTCCATAAAACTACGAAACAGTCCCTAAATGTTTGGTGAAAAATGACATGCGGAGATTTACGGAGAGTAGCGGAATTTATCGTAGATTTAAGGACTTTTATGGACTTTTACGGGCACTATAAAGGAAAAAAAACGTCTTATAGGAGATTTTTTCTTTTTAGAGTAGTTTTCTGTTTAGAGAGATTAGACTCTAATCTCTTTGTCTCGACGCACAATTAATCTAATTGTCGCGTCGCGTCGCGCCCCCCACTCTACCTACTATTTTTTCAGATTTTCATTTTCAGAATCTATCACTTCTTAATTTTTACCTTCATTATTTTTCTTTTGTTCATTTCCAAATCTTGTTTTTGCTTGTTTGAACCAACTTCAAATACGTGATTTAATTTTTTGTCTATCTGATCTGATTTATATATGAAACGTTCAATGAACGATCCATGACCGTTTCATGAGCTTTTGAGATCTCTCATAGGAACGACATTCCGTAAACCATTTTTGAGGTGGACATAATTACGTTCATTGAATGTTCATAGAACGTTCATGAATGTTACATGTATTTTCAATAAACATTATCAACGTTCATGAAAAACCTTATATGAACGTTCATTAAAGGTTGAGATTCTCTCGGGGTAGGGTTTTGGAGTAGGAATTTTGAGTAAAGTGAAGAGAAGGAGATATGGGAAAAGGGACAGGGAAGGAGGGTGGTGCAATGAGGAATGTAGAAAGTTGAGGTCGACTTTGTGGAAAATGGCGAAGAAACTTGAGAGGGGGCAGGGGGTAGATTTAATAAGGGAATATAGAAGGTTGAGAGAGAAGAGTTATGCGACAAAGTATCATAACACATTTTGTCAAACACAACTTATAGAATATGTTACATAAAATTAATTTTTTTCTTCAGAATATTCTCCCATATATAATGAAGAGCACCACGTCGCCCTTTTTTGAATTTCATTTTATTAACAATTTAAAAACAAAATACACTAAAAGAGTGAGAGAGATAGATGATTGAAGTGACAAACCACCTTCAAATGATAGTTGTTGTCCTAGTTATTAAACAAAAGGAATGTATATCTTCTAAATTTTATAAATGTTTGAAAATGTAAGGAATACAAATTTTTTGTTCAAAATATAAATACATTCATGTCGAACGTTGGGGCAAGATTTTATCTCAGATGCAACGTTCTTACGCGAACATATATTACGTGTCGGATATCAACAACTTAAGGGGACTCTTTGCGAAAATGGCTAAAATCCGTAATTTTCGATGAATCGATCTGAATTTTTGCACATTCATAGTTTTTACTATCGTAATAATTGATGAGACAAATTCTTTCAATCGTTTAAAAAAATAAAATTTTTGATCATCGTTAATCATTCTTTATATTTTTATTTATAATGTTTATCGGTGGACCGTTGCTCGAAATTTTTCTCAGCGTTGATTGCAAATATCATAATCTAGATTGCAAACATCGCAATCCAGATTGCTACTATAGCAATCTATACCATACTATACTATACCAATCTACTTTTTTACTATCTAGATTCCGCAATCTAGATTTCTACCATAGCAATCTATTTCTGTCAGTGTATTCTTTTTCTAATGATTCATTCGATAAATTGATAAGAATTGATTAGATTACTGAAATATTTCAATAAATAAAATAGGAATTTGATATACTTTCTAAAATAATAATTAAGAATGTTCAAAATCCGCCTGTAACATAAACAAAAATGTTTCTGTCTTCTTTGCAAGCATCGTAGTACAATTGTTTGTGTAGAAAAAATGCTGTTGTCTGGAGTTCGCTAATGAGTCACTTCCTTCATGAGCGAATTTCATTAAATTACTTTCATGAAACATTTCTTATCTGAGTAGCTTGAAGGTCATTTGAAATAGTATTACTTTATAAAAAGAAATAATGCAGGGTAAAATTGTTAAACCTTTCGTTTTCTAACATTCAATTCTGCTTTCTGAATACAAGGAAAATTATCCTAAGAATTTCATTGAAAGCTTATCGAAAGCTTGTAAAAATTGTTAGTTCGTAACAGATGCCAAATATTATAAGAATAAATTTATTGACATTTTCTTTTTTATATTCCAGTTACGTTGCTTGGAACCATAGCATGAAGAAAATATCTCTAGTATGCTTAGAAATTCTTAGAAGTGAGGGTGACAGTAGAAATTCTTAGAATTAGGGTGTCCACGCTATACTGAGAAAAATTTTTGATTCAGTTAACTAAATTTTGTTTCAGTTAACCAAATTCTTTGTTTAACATAGCACCGACTAAATGTTTCGTTAAGGAGACTCTCCACGAAAATGGCTAAAATCCGTAATTTTCGATGAATCTATCTGAATTTTTGCACATATATCTGTAGCTGTAAGGAAAAACCAGGTAACTGACGTTTAGAAATGTTGAAATAAAAAAGTTTAAAGCTTAATAATTTGTTCTCTGTATTGGCTATATGATTTTCTTTTCGAATTATTTTGTTGATATACATTTGCAATAACAAAATTCAAAATTATGAGAAATACCAAAAGTAATTTATGTAACTTTAAAGCTCTTCTTCTTGAGTACATCTAAAAGTCAGTTACCTGGTTTTTCCTTATAGTCACAGATTTGTATTAAGATAAACAGAATACAGAGCAACTCGAGCCCAGGTTAATGAGTAACTGATGAGCGGATCTAAGTTCGTTACAAGCTTGAGGGACCAAGCTAATACAGGATGCCCGAATGTTAAAACAAAAGGTTCAGTTTGAAATATCGCGCGTGAAGGATGAGTGAGTCGGTAGAGGGAGTGAGATCGAGGTGTACGTAATGGGTGAGAGGTGAGGAGATGCGTATGGAGTTTAGTTAGATTTGAGTAGTCTTTGTGAGGGCATCGAGCTGCTCTAATAAAATATAATATAAAAGTAGAAGCAAGTCCCTAGTCTTTTTCTTGCGTTGAGCGCATTCCTATACCTAAATTTGAGTACTGGAGCTTGATCTCGTGAGGCGAGATCAGGATAATATAAATTGAGAAGACAATTTATAACACACTAAGTGTGGGGTAGCTGATAACGTGGATTTCGGGAGGAACGTCAGTACGTATGTTCCTATTCTGCCCAAGTAAGCGTCGGCTGCGCCGTCCGAATACGTCATGTTTCTCTGTCCTGTTAAATACAGGGCGCCTATGTGGCACGCTGCTCTGTTTGCTATCACTGCGTCTCTCATCGCGATGAGTCCAGTAAGGTTGGCAACGTCTGGACAAAATCTGCTGATCGCGGACATCAGAAGCTTTTTGGAGTCTTCCACGCCCACCGCCATTCTGTGTGTCCCAGCAGGAAAAGATTGAAATCACAATTTGGCGTCGTCAGAAAATGTGATGTCCATTGCCTCGTTGTTTATAAACGCGTCTCGAACTTGCCTCAATCCTTCCACTCCTGCGGCCGTAAGGACCTTGATAGTGCTGCACCAGTGCCCTAAGGTGTGGAAAATTTGACCAAGTCTATCGTGGTCCAACGTAGACCATGCTCGATTTGAGGAGATGAACTTCTTTATATAACCTGTCAATGCACTTTATCCTGTATGATGATTGGTTAACCACCAGTTTGCCTTGGTGGCAACGATTCCTGTTAAAGCTTGTTGGAGATTCTGAGTCTCTCGCGCGCGGGCGAGGTTGATGTCGCGTCCTGCACCGTCTGGCAGGTCAACTCTCGCCTGGACATATGTCCAGTCACCGTCCGGAACCGGGTTCTCAAACGGGCCATCTCGGGGGCCTGTTGATACTACATTAATGAGACGCGTCATTAGCGCCACTGATACACCACTCACTAGGATTTCCATATATACACTCTCGTATCCTTGAAAAGCGGTATTAGTAATAACCCAGCTGACACAATTGTTATACACTACTGTTGCAGTTGCATTGCCAAGATTATATATCGGGAGTCTGAACGTATCCAATATCCCCTCCCCAATATAGACGAATATCTGGAAGCGATGACAGATGCCAAAATTTTCGCGGTTTTGGACTTGGCCCATGGATACCTGCAACTACCGTTGAAGCCGGAAGCTCGCAAGAAAACAGCCTTCGTGACTCCAGACGGTACTGGGGAATTCACACGCGCCGTGTTCGGTTTAATGAACGCCCCATTCTACTTTTCCAAATTAATGGAACTCGCATTAGGGCCGTTACGAAACCGGATATTATTATTCTATCTTGATGATATTTTTATATTCGCGCGAGATTGGGACCAGTTAATGGAGAGAATATATCAAGTTTTACAAGCACTAGAGAATGCCGGTTTAACCCTCAAACTCGAAAAATGTCATTTTGGCTTAGAGAAAGTCGAGTTCTTAGGTTTCCAGATAAGCGCCGAGGGATTAGAACCTGGCCCGAATAAGGTACGCGCAATTGAGACATTCGAGGTACCGCGAGATGTTCATGCGGTTAGTAGGTTTTTGGGACTGACAAGCTTTTTCCGTCGATTTATCCCTGGGTTTGCTAAGAAAGCTCTTCCTTTAACACAATTAACACGTAAAAACGAAAAATTTAGATGGGATAGAGATCAGGAGAACGCGTTCTCCACTCTAAAGTCACAACTCACGTCGCACCCAATTTTACACGTGATTCTTCGTAAGATGACCGGAAATACTTATGAGATCAAGTTAATTTCAGGAGCGCGCAATCA
The DNA here is from genome assembly GCA_022817065.1 of Probaryconus sp. ZL-2020. Classification (NCBI taxonomy): domain Eukaryota; kingdom Metazoa; phylum Arthropoda; class Insecta; order Hymenoptera; family Scelionidae; genus Probaryconus; species Probaryconus sp. ZL-2020. The sequence continues at coordinate 721 of JABFQA010001928.1, read as the reverse complement.
AAAGATTGGAACAACAGCTCACGTAAGTCAGCTAAAAATTTGGCGCGGTATTAACATTGAGGACTATGAACTAGATAGAGAATTAGAAGCTACAATGCCGACTGAGGACGAGGAATCACATAACGAAAACGAGCCCAAAGAAGATAAACAAATCAGCGAAACCGATGAATGTAAAAACGTAACTACAGAAGATGCGTCCGCTGTCGTTGAACCGAACTTACGACGTTCAAACCGAACGCGCCGAGAACCGGATTATTATTGGAAAAATTATTATTAAAGGAAACTTATTTCTACATCCTTTGTATTACTTAGCAAGATAAATCAATCAGTATTAAAAATTTAATTATCATTTAAAGTTTACTTATTGTTCGTTATACAATTAAAGAGACGAAGTCTTGTTGTGGGTTGAAATTAATATTTTTCTTTATTTTTGTAAACCTTGCGAGCTAGACTAATAATTAGATTAATCATTATTATAAGTGTTCGAGATTATATCGAGTCTGATTAAAAGAAAAAAATGTATTAGGTTGTAAGAATAAAACTTTTGCTTATTTTGAAACTAAAATTATATCGAGTCAAAAGGAAAACTATATTTCTGTAGCTGTAAGGAAAAACCAGGTAACTGACTTTTAGAAATATTGAAATAAAAAAGTTTAAAGCTTAATAATTTGTTCTCTGTATTGGCTATATGATTTTCTTTTCGAATTATTTTGTTGATATA
>JABFQA010001927.1:0-12346 GCA_022817065.1 Probaryconus sp. ZL-2020 | reverse complement strand
AAACTAAAATACATTCTAATCCATTAGCAGTATCGATGATCAGCGAGCAATAACATCATAATTAAAATATTGCTATTGAACGCAAACGGTGTTCAGGCCAGTACTAGTAGATCGTGATATGCGGCAGAGCTGATGCGAATGTTCATTCGCTTTTGTGCAAGTGCGCGTGTGAGTCGAGTGAAAAAAAAAAGCATAGAAAAGAGACAGACAGAGATGATGCCGATCTTGCGGCTGGCTCGCGGTGAAAGTGAGCGCATTCCATGGCCACCGCGACCACGCCCGACCGACTCAACCACGCCGCGGCACTTAGCCTGCATCTTCCATGCAGATCCTGTAGTTGTCCGGAAAAAATTCCTTTTGCAAAATTATTTAAATTTATGCGGCATTTTGCAACGCTTTAGCGCACTACAATTTTCCGAAATTTTGCAAAACCACTCGCTCGATTTCGTAAAAGCAAATTTTCGTTTTTATTTTCAATGATTCATATTTACATTTCATTTCAGAAATAAAATAATTTATAAACTTTGATATTAGAAATTCTAGAAAATTAATCTGATTTTTTTTTTTTTTTTTTGTTAAGTACATAATATATTATTGCAAATTAAGGAAATTGACGGAAATGTTTAAAGTTGACGTACTACTGAAATTGAAAAAGGAGTCTGAAAATCCGCACAACTTTCTGACCGGCTAAGCGGTGAAATGAAGCGTTTTTAAAAGTGGTACGGTTTTGCATTACGCAACCTGTTTATGAGCCGCTACATTTACGCGGAAGAATTCTAATTCACGAAGATTGAAGGACGATCGCGTTCGCGATCTTAAAAGTGCGCAATTTTTACTGCGCCCAATGTAGTTTATGCGAACAGAATCGGCGGGCTTTTATGCGTAATTTACGCGTTGCTGCGTTTGCCGCAATTATAAATCTATTAATTTAACTGTGAAAATTCTGATACGACCAAGTTTATATAAGATTTAAATAAATGCGCGTTTTATGTAACTTTAAATAAATTACAATCCCTGCGAATCAAAGTCGTGCAATGTCTTTTGTGTAACTTTGGAAATTGGCGTTAATTTTTATCGCTTTATAATTTGTAGATGTTATAGATAGATTGTGCATATTATATATATATATATTTTTTTTCACGTAGTTATGTATTCATACAAATAAAGTTATAACACATCCGTTAATGACGCAAAAATGTACTTCTTTTCGATTGCGAAATGCAATTAAATTACATTTCGACGTCTCACTCAGACTTGACAAACAAAAAAAAAAGAAAAAAAAGAAAAGAGAAATACTCAGATGATGAATTACAATAATTCGGGACTTTCGTCGAAAGCGCATCGTCCTTAAATTGTATATCATCTCACAAGTCCGACATTATTCTCGTGTCGTCATTACTGAACGCACGTCAAACGAATTCGCACGACTTTATAATATTTTGCATACGACGTTTCTTGATGCGAGTAACCTGTCATCTTCTCGATAAAAAAATGTTGCAATAGTCACGTGCTGGCACCGAAGGACGTCCGTTCAAAATACGTCCCTTCACTGAGGCTCTTACATTAATATCACGCACGTCGTTCTTGATAATTTTCGATTGGACTGATTCGTGAAAGAGCACTTTATCTAGTTTATTAAAATTCTTCAAAAATCATCGTTGCAAAATTGCAAATAGATTTTTATTTTCCAAAAAATAAAATGCTGAAAAATGGGCATTTTATAAAAGGAGCTCCTGCAACAGGTGTTTCATAATTGAACACGTATTTCAGCAGTGTTCGAAGTTTGTTATAATTGCTCGAACGGCTATTTCATACCGGTAGTTTATAAGCAAGATTTGCCCGAAGATTTATACAATAAGTTATATATATATATATATATATATTTAATGCTACCAGGTACCGTATGCATATTAATATAGACCCAAGCGAAGTGAAACCGTATTCGCTAAAATGCTGATTGATGATGTTATCGTCCAGCAAAGCAATCCAATTTCTATTTGCCATCCAGGCTTACGTTTACATTTACATATTATTTTATGGCAAATGATTTGTTTACGGAAAGGCCGTTTTGTAATTGCCTATGAAGTTGTATATCTGAACACATCCGGTATTTTTTTGCGGGCGAATGAAGTTGCAAAATTGCCATTATTGCCATTTAGAGAATTATAAATATTTTAAGGTAAATGATATTATATATATGTTTTATGAAATGTTTTCATTTATTCTGAAAGAGAAATATCAGAGATTGAAGAATTTTCTGATGTGACAGAATTTGCCACGAAAAACGTTTATGTTGGCTTTTGAAAGATCGTTGTGAGGATCGATCCCTTAATGGCACGAGGATCAATTAATAATCTACTGTTGGTAGAACTATGTCAAGGAGAGTGTTGATTGCCCTCCAGGAGAGAATCTTGAGTGTCCATAAATAGATCATTTAATGGTCATTTATAGACCAACCGAAGTTCGTTATCAATGAATCATTCATTGTAGTCATTCATCGAAATGAAGTCCCAATCTATAAATTACATAACACTAACTTTCAGTCTCATTCAATTCCTTTGTTATTCATTATTAAAACAAGAAATTTCAAATGATTATAACAAAGGCATTTTTGAAAAAATTATTCTTCATCCCTTAAATTAAAAATAATACAAGCAATTAGAAATAACAGAAAAAATAACGATATTCATTTGTTTCTTTCAGTATCGATTCGTCATATTGAAGTGCGCGCTTTTATTAATTTCACCTCTAATTGTCATTGACAAAATACTGCGTTTTACGGGAGTTAAATCATTAATAATGATATAGAGTGACTCCCAGCGTTACAATATAACTAATTTTCGGAACAAATCAATTAACGCGAGTTGAAGAGTTATGTCGTGGTTGTGAAATGTGTGTCGAGTTTGTACGTTCGTTCGTGTGGGATGATTTATCGAGCTACGAAAATGGAAGACCACCGTGAATTCGATCGAGTTGTTGATGGTCACTCGTAAATTGCGCACGTTGTGCCATTTTTGTATGATTCCAATGTGTTCCAAACTGCTTTATCTGATGCGCCACGATCGGACGTTGAGGAAGGCCACGATATTGAATTCATCATATTAACGTCTTCTTGTTTATACAGTTTTTTCTTTATGTCCTTATATTTCAATGATTCACGATATCTTTTTCCCGATGAAAATGCACTTGACTGGGTTTTAAAATTTTACTTTTTATTATAATAAGCAGTACAGTAAATGAGATCAAAAATTTTACTAACACTGATGATAGTAAAATATGTAATCATGTTTGCAAAAATTATAAACGTGTTTCTAATTTTTTCAATCGTGTATATAATTTTTGCAAACATGAATAGACATTTTACTATCAGTGTTAGTAAAATTACAAGTTACAAACATGTTGGTACTTTTTAATATCCAATTTTTCTCAGTGTAGAAAATCGACGTTTAAAAATTGAAATAAAATTAAAAGGAACAATTTTTTCATCATTGCTGTGACATAATGAAAGGATGTTAAAAAAAAAAAAGAAACAGTTTCGATAAATCGACATTATTCAAGACAGAAAATGTGGGCTCGGTCGCATAATCGCGTCGAGGGCTACTCTACAAATCTCCCGTTCGACGCCTACAGCTTCGACTGACACGTCTCCCTGGCAACTCTTTGCACTTTTCGCCCCAAGGAAGTTACGAGAAAGTTATTGCATCGCCTTCGTCTTGTTTTTCTTTTTTCTCTCTTATTCTTTTTTTTTTCTTCTTTTTTCATGCGCTCACCGAGCGTCCGTGAATTGTGTCACTTCGGCCGATTCTGAGGACTGCGCCTTCGTTATGGATTCTCTTGCTTTTATCAACTCTCTTAAAACAAGTTTTTTCTGCACTTCAATCGTAAATTATAAGTAATATTTGTTTACATTCATTATTTCAGACATGGAATCGTCAATTAAGCGTTATAATAAAACTCCACATTTTTCGCTTTTTGCCACATTGCTCCGGGATTTAACATTGTGAGCTTCGTGCAAAAATCAAAACAGATCATGTTTATTCTTTTTTTTTTCTTGCATTTAATTTAATTAATCATTTTTTTTTTTTTCGCCAACTTGAATTCCTCAAACTTTCTTTAAAGATGACTTTGACCGGTTGATTTTTACAAATAACTTTTTAGTCGCTGTAACAATTTTTTACCTCAATTTTCTCGTTCCAATTATAAGAGGGGGGTTTTAAAATAAAAAAAAAAAAATGAAAAAGAGCACCGTTTAAGCTCGACGTTCGTTTCGTAAATCAAACATCGTCCAATTTATCGTATGACACACTTCTTTAAATATAGCTCATAAATAATGCAAGATTGTTCATTATCAGCAACATAAAAATCATCAATTATTCAACTATTATTTCTCATGTTAAGAATAATTTGCTTCATTAGTCATTTCGGTGCTTTTGCACGCACGCGAAATCACCGAGTGAAAGATGTGTAACAATCATCATCCCAAATTAACATACGCATTTTGTGCGAAATAACGTGTCCCGCAAATTGCCTCTTTCGCAATTTTCACGCAAGAGAGTTTGTTCGCAAAAATCTTCGTTGCTAAAATAAGAGGACATTGTTATCTGATGCGCTAATACCCGACCGAAGCTGAGGGAGCTTTTGAAATTTCGCGCTGAACAAATCTCGACGGCAATTAAAATTCCCGAAAGTTGCCAGCCGCCAAATCGGACGCACGGCAATTCGCAAGGTGCGAATTTCTTGGGCATTTTCTCTTTTCTGGATTGTAAAGCGTATTACTGACCCCGTAACTCTTTTTAATCACCGGCTCCTCATTTACATGGCTCGACAAGCTAAATACTTCAAGCTTGCCCATTTGCGACACGCTTTTTATTTGCTAAATTAATCACGCGTGAAATATAACACACGATAAGAGGAGCAAACCGACTGTTTTGTAAAGAATATGAATTCTGGCTGAGAAAAGGTCTTCAAGGCCAGGAGAATATCGTGCCGACAAATCCTGGATATTATTTTATAACCGCTGAAGATGTTGTTCTTAAGTACTTATTTTAAATGAAAAATATTTTTCGTTCAAAAATGAATTTAAAAATACTCGGTAATTGAGGGGATTGACTCGCAAAATGGATTGACAGATAGCAATTATTCTTAAACCTTCATTTTTAATTAACCATGTTTTCAGTAAAGTCAATTAATCAAAATTTCATCAATTCATAATTAATATTTAACGAACGCGCATTAAGTATCTGTATAGTCACACCGCAAATATAGGTTGTCGGGTTATATATTTTTTCGCTTAAACATAGCTAAATAATTCCTTGAGTAGAAATTTAAGAAAGTCAGATATTTCACTTATCAATGAAAATTTATTTTACATTAAGTTCATAAAGTAACTTCCTTACGTGTAATAGTTTTTTTTTCTTAACGCATATAAAACTACCTTATTAAAAATACTATGTAAATGCATTTGGTAAATTTTCCATTTCGTTAATTATTTATTTTCATTTTTGGAAACAGAAGGTCTACTTAAATAGACTTTTCTCGCTAAATCTCACCGAAGAAAATTATCCACATAATTCTAGACTATCCAGGAGATAAAGAAAATAGTTATATCAGCGATATAAATTCGCTGCCGTCGACTCTTGTCTGGGAATCTTTCTGTCCGGTCGTCGTTATCGTTTAAATGCAGGTGCAATCAGATTGCGGATTGCATTAAAAGAAATAGAAAACATAAAATAAAGTCGAACGTGATAAACGAAAATGGCGCGCATAATTCGATGATTTTATGTGAAATTCATTGCGATCGGTAGGATAATGTTACGTGTTAATCAGTGGAAACGTTAGAGCATAATCAGCATGACAGAGCGAACCGCTACTCTGACGTTGTCACATCCTTAAATAATGATTAGAAACGAAACGATATAATATTACGGCAATGCCACAGCTGATAAGGACACGGTGCGAGGTTCGCGGACGAAGCGACTCTGGCACAAAGTGAGCGTCGTCGCATTCCGAGGAGCCTCTTATCTCTTCCTACAATGATTATAATAACAGCGAGGACTAGTGTGCTTTAGAGCCAAGTAGACTCTTGCTCCGGCAGCCACTTCTAACATTGTAACGGTATCCCATCCACACCCGACGATGCTACTTATTACAGAATAAAATAGCCAAGAATAAAGTTCGCGAACAGACCTACAGAACTTAATGACGATATATCCCCAGGATTGATTAGAGCAATTTCAATCGTCTAATTATTATTCTTTTTTAAACTTTAGAAAAGAGAAAGAATTCTTTTTCTTTCCTAAATATCCAAATAATAACTCTGATAAAAGTATCAGAGGCGTTTGTCTTGATTCAATCAAATATTTGGTCAAATTAACCAAATTATATTGCATTTTCATGTTTCGTCAATATCATAGATTCATTTGGTTGATTTGAAGAAACGTTATGTCAAATTAAAAAAAAAAAAGTAGTATTTCCAAATTAACAATTGGTGTTCAATCAAATTATTTTGGTTGATTCAACTACATTTTTTTTTGTTATTTAAATGCAATTTCGTTAATGCAATTAAAGAAACTTTTTCCAATAAAGTGTAAAGCCGTTACAATTGTCAATATATAATTACGCTTCTTTTGGATTTTGTTGCTGAAAGGAATCCGAGTTGCGCGAGCCGGAAAATGTTGTTAGAACAGCATCGAAATCGTAAAATGGCTTAACGACTCTGCATTCTTAAATTTGAATAACATATTTTAAGAGCTCGACAGTATTATAACAGTAAAAACTCGTTTATTTTTTTTTATCGCGATACCAACAAGGCTCAATGAGCATTGTTAAAGCGACTGAGAGACGTACGTTGATTCGTTAATGAACGTTGAAGTTCATTAATTAATTGGAAATAATTAATTAATTTGATCCTTGTTGTACAACTTTTTTTTCATCTCTCTTATTTCAACGTTACTTATACAGAGAAACTCGTCAAATACAAACTGGGTCATTTCTCCATTGAATCAAAATCAAATACGATTTTCGAAATATTATCATCACAATCTTAAAATTAATGATCAATTTTGTATTTTTCCAAAATTTGCATTATCATTAAGGTTACAATACAATCAGAGTATTGTTAACAAAAATGAACATTAATCAAACTGTGAAGGAAATTTTTAAAAAATGGTTCGTTTGATCTCGACAAATGTTTATTCAAAGCGACAAAATTGCAAGTCGATGACGCGATATTTACTGTCGCTTAAGTGTAAACAGCGATTAATTAGCGTGTGCGATCATAATGCGCGAGACAAACACAACACAACCGGTCACGAGTGTACTCCTTATGACTTTGCGCTGCTGCTACTGTTGCTTCTTTGGTTCTTTGCTTCTTTTAGCAAGATATTAAGTTAGTGCATGTATAGCCCATTGTGGCTACCGCGCCACAGTATTCAAATATAAATATGTATGTATTATATGGTCTACTTTTACCGCACACAGGTCAGGATCTAAACGACAATCATTATCATTTCATCTAACTTTCATTAACTCTTTGTAGATATGTATCTTAGATTCAGTATGTTAACAAAACAATTTATTCTAGATACATAAAATTATCTAATTTAAAAACTTGAGTGTTTTTTAAAATTTCAACATGCTTTTGCATTCTACAACACAGTTTTGCGCAAACTGAGAAAAAAAAAGAGTTGTGTGCTGAGAACTATAATATACTAATTTATGAAATTCATTATACAATTATAATCAAATCAATAGTTGACAGATAGTTGACCAAAGATAGTTGACTCAACTATATTCTAGTTTAATCAACTACGATTTTTCTCAGTGCAATTGATTTGTCTTGTAAAAATTACGTTAATACATATTCTCATAAATGGCAAGATTCAAGGAAGTTACGTTTAGATCCTCATTCGTATGAATCTTCCCAATTAAGTTGAAGTAATTAGAAATTCGAATCTTCTTCTATTAAAAAAAAAAAAAAATAGCGTCTATGAATATTCTCGACATCCTAACTGTAACTTAATTATAACTAATAAATAACTCACGCGGTTAATAATTTATGCCTAATATACACGAGATATTTAAAGTCCGGACGTTTGGAATATATTTCTGGGCATAGAGATATTGAATAAGAAGCTGCTGCTGCTGCTTAACTGTTGGACGAAAAATGGCAGGGGGGAAATGATTACGCATGATTAATTAACATGACAACATGTTGCCGTATCGTTGCAAGTTTTCCATTGGGACTAAGGAGCAGCGCAAAAAGGCATAGCGCAAAACACCGTATGACTATAAGAGCGAGTACGCCTAGACCGGTCGCAAGACAAATATGGTCTTGCGAAGCTAACCGAAGACACAACTGGATCGGAGAGCAGCTTCGCGAATCGTCCGCGATGGATTCGTTTAGTGTTGGACATCAGTTTCTCGCTCATTCGTCTAGATACAGGAAAGGTCACAGAGACCGGTTCCCCCGTAGCTCTGGTACGAAGCTTGACTCGATTAAGGAAGCTTTCGCGATCCTCGAATTGCTTCCGCGACTTTGTTGCACATTTTAAAGGAAAGTCAATCAAGTAAGACATTTTCTTCGGCTCTGGGCTTTCGTTTTTCTCTCGATCATGCTCAGGGAAATGCCGAAAAGAAATGACAAATGACCACGTTCCTCGCCATTTAAGATATGAGATTTTGAAGGCGATTTTAGTTGTTGGCAAATTCAAGCTCTGATCTGACAAGAATAATACGACTTGAAAGAGTACAAAATGAGGAAAGGAATTTAATTTAATTTATGCATAAGGTCAACTCGTTCACTCGTCCCGTGGCAAGTGAACACTTTTTCTCGTTTGTTTGCATTTTAATTTAATATCGAGTAATTGTGGGAAAAGTGAAATGGGATTTCTTTGAGCGTCAATGCCTGTTGTGTTGCTTTTGCTTAGATCGCGAGAGAAAATCTTAAAGACCTATCCACGCCAGGAATGCCTCCCCGAGGCATCCGAAGTTCACTAGGTTCATGTCTTCTGCCAGTTCTACTGGATCAATTTGCAGCATTCGCTTCTCGCAATTGTTATGAGGAAGTGTATTCTCATCTTTAACACAAATCCATTGCCTGATTGAAACTGATCGTGAACTGATCAGAGGAAGACGATGACGAAGTTGACAAACCCTTTAATAGTTAGCGTTAGTTTGATTTTGTAATCGATATAAAATCTTGTTGGCAAATCTCGAGTGTAACAAAAATGTACACGAGTTCTCCTTATTATTAATTCTCTTGTAAAATAAAAAAAAAAAAAATCTGTTTGTTAAAGCATGTATTTATGAAATAGAAAACTGCTTTAAATTTAGAGCCATTTATTTTCCTTCCTTCGTATGAAATGTACGTCTAAGTATGCAAATTACAAGCATTAGCATGACGGTTGATCCGCGAAGATCGATTGTGACTGCTTCCGCACGTTTAACGCAAAATAGTCCCGGAAGCAGTTTCAACAGCCACTGGCTGCGTTCGTAACAAACCTTAAACTACTCTTTTAACTTAGCCGAGACGTTCCATCGTATTTTTTCTTTCCTGATTTTGAATTAAAAATAAAAAATGTCCTTAAATAAATGATAATTACACTTTTTCAGCGTATTCAATCATTGTTATTAATAATAATGTGTGAGATTGATTTAATTAATTTATAAAAGAATAATGGATGTAGACTAATTTGTCACGTGGAAATAAGTGCAGCACCCCTTGGGCGCCGCTTCGGAACGTGCTCTCTGACGTGGTTGTGACATGTTCATTTAATAGCAACGAGTTGGGACGTTGTTTCTTTGGGGAAAAAAAAAAAAAAAAAAGAAAGAAATGAATGACAACCAGTGAAAACTGAAACCACGCACTAAGTCAAATATTCTGACGCGAATAGATGTACATGTGTACGTTCATAAAGGAGCGCTCAATTGTTCAAGAAACCTGATTGCACCTTTTTAAAAGGCAGCCCGAAAGAAAGTTGTAATATTAAATAAAAATAAATGAACGCAAGCAATTACATTTATGCGATTATGATACATGATACTGCGATGCGATAATGGATCGTTTTATTGTACCTATTTTTAATAGACGACCAAAGCTGTCTATAACGTCTATGAACTACTTTTACAAATGGTGTGATGAAATGTTCAATATATCTGTGTTGCACTCTGCTTGAGATTACTATTTAAAATTATGTCAGTCATAGGATTATGATTATCCAAATAATCAGAATTACTTGGGAATCCATTTTTCAAATTAAATTCTTTTTTATGCAATTACATTAATGCGTGTAATTGTAACATTAGTTGGCACTTTGTTTCTAAAGGTTATTCACTGTGCGCAGAAAAAAGTTGTAGGAAAAATTACCATACCAAATAGAAATCAAGACGTATCGTGTCACTTATTTAAAAAACGACTAAATGTTTCCAATAAATTTTCCTGTTTGGTAAAAATGGTAAAAATGATTAGAAGTTTCATGAATTTTTACCATACCAAATAGGAAAATTTCTGCGATTTTTTTTCGCGTGTGTTGTTCTGATCAAGGCTTAGTTGTTCTGTACCAAGGCAAACGAATAAAGCAGCTAATTATATGAAGTAAATACAAAGAGAATCGGTTAATGATTAGCCGCGAGAAGGCATCTCACAAGTAAACCGTTGTCTTTGGTTGAGTCGGTGAAGTCCCGTGTGTGCGAACGACAATAATCCATTCTCGATATTTTTCAAGACGTCAGCCGCAACAACTGACCAGCCCGCCCATGCATCCGTTCGCGTTCCCTTCTCATTCACGCACACAACGTCACCATCTGGACTCTCTGGTAGCAACGACGCGGACATCGCCACCCAGCTATACTACCGTTTACCATCAGCTCATTACTTTATGAGCTTTTTCCATCAATTTTCACTTTTCACGCATTTTCATTTCGATAAATAGGGCAAAGTACCCAGTGGCTGACAGGATTACCAATGATGGTCAGTTCCATTGGAGAGACAATGACAGGCAATGCATTTTAAATGGAGTGACCGTCACTGGGTACCTTAATCACCGTGAAAAAAAAATTCTTCAAATTATCCTCACCGAATCACGACGACTGTCAAACAACATATACGTAACAATAAAATGAACACAAACATTTCAAAATCACAGGTTCAACGTAACTTCGACATAACAATAATGTTTCTTCTTAAATTTTTTTTTCCCCTTTCTTTATAATTTAATAAACAAATACGAAAGTAAATTTTCAGATAAATAAACGAGCTCTTATTATTTGTACATTTATCGTAACAAAAAATGAAAAGTTTTTTTTTTTATTGATCTAAAATTACACAAGTTGAAATAGTTTCATAAGTTTTGATTATGTTAAATATTGTCCGCGGGATGCCAGAAATTATCAATTACTATTATTAGAAATAGTTAGGTTTTTGTTTGAGAGCGTTATGGTGACTTAACTGGCATCGAAACGAGAGTGTTTTATATTGTTCAAATTTAGTGAAAGAAACTCGTTCACGTAGTTGACCATATACAGTCGGTCTGCTCGGAAAGCAGCATTCCCTCTGACGTAAATAAGTATAAGAGTTCATATACAGCGCTATTGCATCGCAAGGCGTTGATGGACTGAAATTATATGTTATTCAAATAAGCACACGAGTTGATCTTAACAAAAATTGCAATTCTTAATTTTCTCACTCACCAGAGAGATCTTCTAACTAAATTGTACGAATCAAACGAAACCACAAATACGATGCACAATTATTACAAACTTATTCATATTACAACCACAAAAAATCTTTATTGAAATTGTTTTTGCACTTTTTGTTGTTATACTTCATTTTAGTTTATTAATTGTTTAAATTTTATTATGCGAAATTATTTGGAAAGAGTTGGCTTTTCATTGTGGAATATATTAAATGTAGTTATAAATAAAATTATTAATGAATTTAATTGCACGCTTCAATTAAAATATTATTAATAAATATAACACATATGTAACTGTCAAAATTATGCAATTGTTCTTTAGAAATAATAAAACTAATTTCCCAAACATGGCTCCGTAATTGATGGTTTTGTTGTTATTGGCTCACAAAATGGAATTTTCATAAAAAGATTATTAAATTAATCAAGTTGACTATATAAATGATTTTCCACGTATATCAAAGATTCAGTTCATTATTCAATACGTTCAAGTGTAAATAATGTATTCGTTTTTTACATATTATAAAAACTTTACGCGTATAAAATATGTATCACGAAGGCAAATATTAAGAAATCTTTATTAATGCAATTTTTTCGTATTTATATAATATATTTACCGCCAATATTGCATTCATTAAAAATTTATTAACAGACGA
>JABFQA010001926.1:0-12354 GCA_022817065.1 Probaryconus sp. ZL-2020 | reverse complement strand
CCAAACGTTTTTTTTTTTTTATATATATATATATATATATATATATAATTTGAGTGTGTGGAGCTTGAACCGTTCACGCAGATCAAATCCCGAAGTATGTGGCTGAGAAATTCGTGATGGAAAATCGGATATCTGAATCTCTCGTGTGCCGGACTCGAGAAAGCGGCAGGTTTACCACAAATCCTGTGAAGTCCACGAGTTTCCGGCATAGACGCGCTTGCATCTCGTCGCGCTATGTTCGTTCGAACGAATAATCCTCGTTATTTCGCGCTTGACTGTAGCCTTTGGAGGAAGGATTCTCGTGAAAATTGAACGGACGACAGATACGCCGCTTCTAAACGTCGAAGGTATTGCACCTCCACGGACAGTTCTTTAATTGTAACTTTTTATACTAACTATTTGCCATTAAAATTGCGAAGCGATTCGCGTGGATGTTTGCGCGTCTAACAACTTTTTAGGAATTTTAATGCATCGGTTTAAACTAATGATGACGAAATAAAATTTGTTGAAAATCGATAACTTTCTTTCTTTCGGCTTTTATTGCGCAACAAAATTTTGCGAACAAATCGTAAACCCGGTGAAATGAATCGTAAACTTGATTTTCATTTTTATAAATTATTACGATTTGTTTTATTTCATATATACATTACGCATAAATGTTTCACTTTAATTACAGCGAATATCAAATACGAAACACGTGCGGTGCAAGTAAAAACAGAATTTTTTATTAACGCATATGTAGATGTTAATCCAGAATTATGATTATCCAATATTCATAAAATCCTATTACATTCCATTAATACTCTCTCAAGCTTTCAGTATAACATATTATTTTATTAACACAAACTTGATTATAGACGAAACTTTACGCATTAACAAATTTCAATACTCGAATGGAAAGTAAATTTAACTACCCTTGACTATCTATATTTCATATACATTCTATTTATGATACACTTACCTAACTGTTATTTGTCCATATTCAAATTTTACACTATAACACGTATTATTTCTTCGAAATAATTATTATTATCATCACAAACAAAATCATTAAAATCATTACAATAGTCATTATAAGAAATTAATAATTTAATATCTGATATTTATCTTTTATACTGATTGATTGAATTCATTACATTCATTAAACATATTGCTTTTCATATGACGTTTCGACAGATCAAATCAACAATCTTTAAACGCTATTAATTATATGATATTTCCATTTCAATCAAATTAGTTTAATAATTCCAAAATATTAGCTTTTAGACAGCAACGCCATAAACAAGGACGAAGGTAATTCCGAAAGTGGAACCCAATATTGAAAATCGGAATATCCTCCGAGAAGTTCTAACGTTATACGAAAAGTTGCACAGTGGCTCACAAGAGGTTTCGCGAAACGAAGGAAATTATAAAAAATTTTCAACGATAGATTAAGTCCCGGAGTCTAAGACTATTTCCAGTCCTTTTTCCTCTCGGGCTTTTTGTTCAACTTTTGACCTGCTTTAGTGTTGTTTCGTACAAATGAAAAATCCTTAACGTAAGACGTGCGAAAAGTGTGCGAAAAACAAAAATGCAGTTAAAAGTGGTATGTAAGATGGCAAAGTGTGAGTGGAAAAGCTACTACTCATGGAGCTTTACGACCTTAATTCTTACATCGAGATGAGAAAATTGCCGAAGCACTATGGAATGAAAAAGAAAGCAGCACGCTACGCGTGCAAAATCTACGTCGCCTATTATATTGCACGGTGTTTTGCGGTAAAAAAAGAAAACCTCCTTTCAAGCTCTTTTCGCAACTTAAACAGTGCTCGTCGCTCGTGTTCTCTCGATTGAGAACTTCTTAACTTACTTTGTCAGAACTTTTTAACGATTGCGAACTTTTCGTGGCATAATTAAATAACAAAGGCCCTGAATGTTGAACTAATGCTTATGAAATTTTACGATACATTCGCATAGACGCGTTCAGAAAAAAATCAATTTCAAAAATCCAAGTTGTCCGTAAGAAGGCCTCATCTGAATTTCATTAACAAATAAACGATTATTTTAAGCGATTCTGTGAAGTAAGTTGTTTCTCCGTTTTCTTCCCAGTGGTACAATTGTTCATCTTCAATATTATCATCATCATCAACTAAATTGTTTTAGTGAAATATCCTGACTCTAATATCCAGGGAATAATTTTCAAAGCATATAAGATAAAAATATCTTTCATTAGAATTGCTTTACTATATATGCTGAAAAGAAGTAGATGTTTGTGTGTTACGTATCTTTGTTTAGTTTTACATGGGTGGCCTTGGAAGTATTAGGTCGAGTATGTTGGATAGTGCCTGACTTATTGTAATGCCGAGTGAGCTTGTGGTATAATTTTTTTCTTTCATTAAACCTCGCTATGATTTATGAACCTCTTTAAAAGATTTATGAATCTAGCTCAGAGACATAGGCCAATGTTTAAAAACACCTGTTTTAAGGTACTTTCAAAATAACAAAGAAAGCAAAATTTTCGTATTTATTGTCACGAATATCAACGAGGATTCACAAAAAAGTTTATACATCTCAGTGGGGTTGCAAAAAACATTTATAAAACAAAAAAATTTTGTAAAGTTATTTTTTTTTTTTTTAAATTGTATGTCCCATTAATTTTGTATTAAAAGCTGAATCTAAATATGAAATCCTTCGTCATTCCTCCCTTATTTCAGTAACTAGCCCGTTTAATAGAATATTTTTCTCCGCGTTCATCACCAGATAAATGCATGGCGAATAAATCTCCGCGAAAACTACGTGATATGTAAATATAACACCAGGCCGCACTGCGAAAGGTACCAAATTGACATATTAAAGTCATAAAAACAGACATAGTGCAATTTTACGACACAAAAGATATGTTGTTAAATCCACACATAATGTTTGACGAAAATATATATTCGGCGCTCAGGAGAAACGTAACACCAAACAACGTACGTATAATTGAAACAATTTAATTAACTAAAACTTCATTATAATTGTATTTCCTTGATAAATGAAAAAAAAAAAAATGTGAAAGAAAAACGTAACTAAAATAAAAGGTATTCTGAAATGCATTGCGAGGGATGTAGGTCAAATTAAGTAATCTAACCGATTGCCAGTTAAGTGCGAAATTGGTCTGCGAATCTCGACGTCGACGCTTGTTGTTATTTATTTCAATATTTCAACTAATTGGCACTCACGTTTCATCGGAATTTACTTTGTCAAGTGCATTTCTCTTTCGGTCAACAACGAAAGGAAGAAAGAAAGAAAAAAAAAAAAAAAAAGGAAGTATATGAGTAAGAGAAAAAGCACTAAGATTCTTGCGTTCGAATTAAATGCACTTTTATGGAACGCGGTGTAACTGCATTTCCAACAGAAGTCGAATGGCAGTTCGCAAAAAACATTGCAATTACAACGGAAATTTGATCGACGATAAATCGGATTTTTTTTCAATTTAATGCTTTCGAATCTTGGGAATGGCTTGATAAGGCAACACGGGATTCGAAAGGAAGCGATGACTTGTTGGTGGAAACGTTGTAAAACTGTTACGACGACCGTAAAAACCGCAGTAGTAAGAACCCCGGTCGGATCAGCCGGTTTGTTGCGCGGAATATAAACTTAAATTTGATTTATGAGCAAATTCTCATTCGAACATAATACAACTCGTGCATACTGAATTAATTTTATATCTTCGAACCAGAGTTCATCAAAGCGTCGCTGAATGAAATTTTTCATCCTGCAATTACGCCCGCGAAAAATACGGTGCATATTTGTTACACGCAAAGAGCCTTTCCAGGCTGAAAAAATATGTTCATTATTTTTAATGAACGCTTCCTCCTTCGGTCGGATAAAATTGCCAGTTTTGGAAAAGCATTGCTTGCCGAGGTCAAAGGCGCGGTGTTGATAAATTACTTACAAAAATATTTTTCCGAACAGTCTTTTAATTTTTTTTTTTTTTTTTTTTTTTTCATATTTTTATACAGTGAAAAAACTTGTATGTAAATTCACAGTGAATAAATAACTGGTCACAAATAACCAACGATTAGTGAAGTAAAGTTACAATGAAAATATCCATAATTTTTTGCCGAAAATCCTATAACATAATTATAAATCAGAGTAAAAGTGTTCGTAAGAAATTGACAGAATAAATGAAGATATTTGGCCAATGAGTGCAAAAATGAATGTCGTCGATTTTAGGGAGAAGCATAGTTCGATTTTTAATCGAGAACTTGCAAATGACAACAATGACGTGATAACAAGAGCAAAGGATAATAAGAGCGTCGGGTAAAGACAAGTTAAGAGAGCGTCGTTAAACGGTTGCCACGATGGTTACGAGCAAACCCTCTCGACATAAATCTTGGACTCGGGTGGGGACAACATAAGAAAAAAACGAGCGTCGCAAAATTGCTACGGGTCGACGTTATTCTGGAAAATATGTCGCTGCTTCTTACCAACAGTTTCTTTCTATAAAACTCCGTAAAGGCACAGCGAGGAAACATATGTACGTTTATATAACGCGAGTGAACGAGTCAGGCACTTATGGATTGAAGAAGTGACTTTCTCACGTCATTTTCCTCGAGTTTATCTGTAATTTTATTAATGTCAAGAGATTAATGTTCCTTACTAATTAATCTATCGAGAATTAATTAATCGAAAAAACCGCTATATTTTTAATATTTCAATCCAATGGTTTCAATGAATTACGGGAGATAGAAAGATAAGAAATTTATACTTGATGATAAATTGGCATTTCTTCAGTTGACGTATTTAATTATTTCAGATAGGTATATGAGAGGGATTATTAATATGATATGACAAAAATTGTTGTCACTTATACATTTGTATTTAACGACGGCTAAATTCTACAGTCAAGACATCATAAATAAATGATCACGAGGAAAATAAATTCATCATTGTCATTTATAATTATGAACGTTAATTTAAGAAAATTAGTTATAGATAAAAAATGATCTGTTAATTAAATGAAATATATAATATATAATAAATATGACAACGAAATATTATCATGTAAATACGTCTTTTTTTAATTCTGATAATGTACTGATTATCATGATGTTTTTAGTAAAAATAGACAACATAAAAGTTATTGAAAATTCATGAAAACGTACTTTAATTGGCTCTCCTTATGTAGAATTTTGTACACCGGGTAATAAAATGTCGTATACCTAAAATGAATTTGTGGAATAATTTAAGTTTGTTTTTGCTTCATTCGCACAAAAGCACATTTCATTCGATTTTGTACATGTCCCATATTTCGGAATGCCGTGTCTTTTTACGCGCCGAATTTTTCGTTTATACTTTTAATATGGCGACTACATACACAATATATGCATTTCGCGTTGTCGAGGCGTAGAGTGTAAACTAGATGTTGAACACGAAAATAAAAGAAGGAAAATAGTAAAAATGTTATTACGCGCGACAATCCATCTACGTAAAAATAAGAATTAAGTGGAATGAAAAATTTACAAGTTATTTTTTGCACTCTTCTTTATACTCTTTTATGAAAAAATTGTATCACGCAATACAAAGTTTTAATGGAAAAAAAAAGAATATAACAATAATAAAAGAAATATATGGTTATACAAAATACAATTTTTTTCGAAACCTAGTTGTTTTTCAATGCAACTATCAAATCTCTTTTTATAGGGTTACAGCAAATGTACTGTCATTTTATGTCTATGATGATGGTACTAGATTTTCGTTAATGTCAAACCTGGAAACAAATTTTAATTGCATTTTTCACAAACTCTATACTTATTTTTTATTAGTTTAAATTATATGACATTTGTTGGAGCAATAAATACGTCTCTATATATGAAAACTCGAGAAAGCACAATCATGCGTTCCATTACGTATTTATTTGCATTAAAATGAAACTGTGAGGACGTATTTTACGAAATAAGCGAAATATGTATTTGTCGAGGGAAAGTTATGCGTTTTACAATTATCCACTGTTTTATTCGTTAATGAGTACTGTTTGTTTGTAATTTTGTAAAATTATTAATGTAACACAAACGGTTCTAGCTCATACTTTATCAACTTTGTTGCAAGAATTAAAATTCTATTGTGAATTATAATTATTACTTTTTTTTTCAAATAAACACGTAAACACGTATTCTACAAATAAGTAAACTTATAACTGCACTAGTCATACATTTAAAAAACGTGTCCACTCATTGTATTTTTCATTGCAGTGAAAATGTAATCGATATTTTTAAATAAACAAATATAAATCTAAAAATAAATTTGCTTATTTTTGCACTGAGGAAGCCAATGCTTTTCATCTTGTGCCGGAAAAATGTTATTTAAAAATCAATAAAAGTTCAGCAAGTACGTTCGCATATAAATATCTTCGTAATCATTTTTATTAAAATGAAAAATATGTAAAACGTTGTTAAAGGTATGTGAAATAATTCAATGGAGAAAACAATTTTTTTGATGTACGAATAAATTTTAATTGATTTTTCCTTTAAAAAGGAAAAGTCGTCGAATTCTTTAATGATCATAATTTGAAAATATTTTACTTTTTTTACGCAATTCGTCGAACATTTCATATATTTTGCGCGGTCAAAATTTTGTTTTTGTCAAAAACAAAAGACAAAATGTCGTCTGAAATAGAAATAGAAAATAATTAAAAGCACGAACGCGAGGAAAGAGAGTGCAATTTAAAAAATGCAGTAGATAGCCAACAATTCAAAGTCAACTTAATATTTGAGGGGACGGTGTTTGTGCAAACGCGCGGTCATTTTGTGGCGGTGTTGAAATACGAGAAGCGCACAAGTGTCGAGGGTTAAAATAACGTTCCTCCGCCCCTCGACCGTGTCGGGGATAGAGACAAACGCGCGAGTGGCCTGTCGGGCAAAAAAGAAAAGCAAGCTGAATGTATTCTCGTGGGTCATTAATGTTCACCCGAGCTAACGAAGTTGAGGAAGCAGGTTGATAGGGACGCTCGAAGGGGATTTCAGAGCCACCGTTGCCATGCTGCATTATGCATATAACTGCAAATAAATGAGGATTATTCGAAGCTAGACCATTTCTCGTAAAAATCCCCGCAGTTCTCATTCCTGTAATTACGCTCTGCTCGATCTTTCAAAAAAGTTAGCCTCCGCAGCAGACTTTTTGTTCCATCTATTGACAGATAAAAACGTTTTTCTTTTCTCTACAGTTTTTTTTTCTCTCTTTCTATTTTTCGCCAACTGTAAACAGTGCTCATTTTAATCAGCCAACACAAGCTCTTTATTTCATGTCTAATTACCTTTTAACATTTTATATGTTTTTAAATGCTACTTAAGATTCAAAGTGAAATTATGGAGAATTTCTATGGTCAGGAAACGTAAATGGATACTCTCCTTTTATTTCCATCGCTTCAATTTAATCTTAGTGGAATTTAAAGACAGGCTTATTTAAAGTACGATAATTATTTAGGAACTATAATTTCCATCTAAATAGTTAATTTTAATTTTGGAGTTTCGATAATTTGCCATTCACCTTCTTATTGTGGAAAATTGATGAAAAAGACAAGGAAGTAGAAGTTGAAAAAAAAAAAAATTGCCTTTTCAAGATGACATGAGGCACGCTTAAGAGATTAGCGAAATTGATATTAATTGGTACGATGAGATTATGGAATACACTAACGCGAGATGCGAGGCTTAACTATCCACTTAGTGTTGCCATAAAGTTTGAATCCCATGAGCATAAGATGCACAAGCGCTTGCTTCTGATTTGTGAAACAACATTAAAATTTTATGATACAAAAGTTATTCGCGAGTCTTTCTTTCATTAGTCCCATATAATAAAGCTCAAGTGAATATCAGTCATTTGTCAGCTATACAGGAGAGTATTTTGATAATATTTCGATATCGGCTAAAATATTTACTCGAAAAAACAAGTTAAAATATTTGGACTTCTAAATCCAGAATTTATCTTAAAACATGGTCGAGATGTTTCCGAGTCCCATGAAATAACAAACTTCTAATACTTGTGTTTATCGCGGTAGTCCAAAAAGGAGAAAATCAAACGGTCAAAATAGTGTCGCTGGAAATTTAAGTAGAGTACTGGTACGGCAAAGTTGTAACGAGGTCGAAAGTTACCGGAAATGATGAGGTGCTACTGGCTTCAGCGTAGCACTCGCAAAGACCAGCAAGGAGTCGTTAAAATTTCGTCGCGCAGCATGTGTAAGAGCCTGGGTTCTTTGAGACTAAAGAAGGCCTTGCCCTCATTCTCGAGTAATCTTTCAAACGACACGTTTCGCGAATATACACATACACATACAAACTGACAATTAAGAAAAGGGTCATACGAAAAACGCAAAATCCAATTCCAACTGTAAACTTTGACCTTTACCCATTTTGACGTCATTCGATTAAAACGCTGCGAATCAAAAACAAATAAACCGGACAAATAAAGGGAACGACGTAATTCAAATTCGAACAGATTTAACGACTTGACAAAACAGAGACTCGACAAACGTTGTATCGCCTTCAGGAAATCGTAAACCCCGAGTTAAATGACATTGTATAGTCTGAGAAAATGCAAAGTAATCTTCTTTATCGATTCTCTATCAAATACAAATCATAAGAGCATTTTTTTATGCTGATTTTTCCTTTATTTTTTAATATAATTGTTATAATGGCAGAATTATGCGAAATACGTTTAGTTATAATGAATTTGAATTTTCCTGATTTAAAATTGGTAAAGATTTTTTATTTTTTGTTAAAAAAAAAAAAAACATATTCTGACAGGTATTTAAAATCTGAATAAACGCGTTTAAGTGGAGGTCGAGCAAATATTTATTTTCTCTACGTTAAAGGTATGTGAAAATGCGGAAACGCGTTCAAGGTTTGTGTAGTAATTATGTACATCCACAAAACTACACCATACATATACCGATGTTAAATTGCACATAGTTAATTACGTACAACGTTCAGATAGAACACATGACGTAAACTGTTGTGAATACATGCAATAATATGTGAACATTGCTGAAAATATTTGCTTATACATTTATGTGCAAATATTGTATGGCGTATATTATTCATACCAAGATGTTACTAAAACTATGTGATATATCGTTCCAACAATTTGTTATATTGCGAATTATATTACCAAAAACTACCAATAAATTAGAAAGCTGCTAATTACTTACTTAAAAACGAAAAGATTTTTAATCAAATAATAAAGCATCCAAAACTCTTATCTGTCTGTTTTTGTATGTGAGCTACATATATTTTTGCTCAGCAATAAAATATATATGAAATATATGTAGGATATTTCGGATGTTCTCTCAAATTTTGGCTCTTTACCTGCATTCCAATTACATCTTACTCAATATCCAATGTCTACCCTCTGATTATTATCACACCGTTATTAATATGAAAATGTTATTAATATGATATTTGTACATCAAATCATAATGATTCTATATCATTATAATTGCTTATATTAATAATAATCGAAAGGTTCGTTATGAGGTATAATGAACAATAAAATTATAATTAAACTAAGAAACGAATGTTAATTCCCTATTAATGACGTTGTATGTAACAAACGAATAAATAATACAGACTAACTAAAAGTTTAATAATCGTTAATAATAATTATAAACATGCACAGAATGTGAAATGTAAGTAATTGAAAAGTAATTAATAGACGCAAAAGCATCAACTTAAAAAATGTGGTCCACTTCACTTTAAACTAATTTAACTTGAACGTATTAAAAAATAAAATATAAAGAAAGAAAAAAACCATGCCACTCAAAGTTGCTCACCTCAATTAAGTTGTTTCCCCGAACGTTTTAACGTTCTTATTGACCCGATAAAACAGGCGCGACGTTATTAACGTAAGTTGTGTCGTAAAATAGGACATAAACCGATGTCGAAAATCGTCCATATAAATTAAAGAGCGTCGCAGTCAAAAACACTCGATACTGTATTGTAAACCTACTTCCTATGTCGTTGTATCGTTAAGCTAACATTGCGAAGTGTTAAAACGCGCCGTATTTTGGAGTATCGTTGATACTTAAATTATTCAACAATTATTATTATTATTCAATTATTATTATTATTCAATTATTCAACAATTTCCATATTAATGACCAACTCTTTGATCACCAAAAAAAAAATAACTTCTTACAAATATTGAAACTATTAAAATATTTCAGCGTTATTAAATTCATTTTACGTTTGTGAAATCGTGATTCAACAAAGTAGAATTAGCAACTATTTCTTTGGAATAAAGATTTCGTTCTACTTAAGATAACTGAACTTAGAATAATCCATAGAAATGTATTAAAATATACTTTTGGATCAAAACATTCGTTCAGTTAAAATAAAAATAAAAAAAAAATGAAACATTAATTCCAAAAGAGGAGTGGGCAGGTCGCAGTTAATTGCGCGCAAACTGAAATTGGGAGTAGCAACGTGGAATGGCTTCGTGCGGGAACAAGGCGCTTGGTGCTGACGTTGATTGGACGAGCGTTTATTATGGCACTGTGAATTCGTGAATGACGTTCGTTTTCCCCCTAACTTTCTTCGGTCACGACGATCTAAACTCCTTGAATTCGTTTTCGTAGTCAAGGCGCCGAGTTGGGGGAATTTCGTATTTGCTAATCATCTGCGTATTGTGTGCCAAAAACCGGGCCAACGTGATGCTCTGCAGGGGAAAAGGCTACTACGAGAAGGCGAAACAATTAGCGTAAATTTGCAGAGAGTTGATGCAGTTTTCGCATTTGTCCGATTCTATACTCGTGGCCTCTTGCCTTTTCTAACAACAATTGAACCTCGGTTAAATTTGATTCAAGCACTAAATTAATGTTATTAAAACTCAAGTGTCGTACACAAGACAAGATTATACGAAAATTAATTTCTATTATAAGGATTCTTTAGAGATCGTTTAAAAACGTTTGTGAAATCAAAAATGTTCTGTTTGATACATTAGTATGAAGAAATAGAAAATAAAAAAGAAATTTTAATTCGAAGAAGTCGTTTTGTTCCCTAGAGAGAGTTCAGTCGCCAAGCAATTGGAGAGGAGGGTCTTCGTTTTGGTGTGTAAGAGATTTCAAAAACAAACGGTTCTAAGATTAATTTCTGTTTGGCTAATAATTCAGTCTACTAATTAATTATGACATATTAATTATATCTAATGCAATTAAATATAAGATATGAACACTAATATGAAAAAAAAAAACAAAGACAAAAATTTCATTCGATATACTTTTTCAAAAGAGTGTTCCAAAGAATTTATCTTATTTTTAATATTAAATAAAATTTACTTGTGTACACAAAAGATATTAAAAATATACGAAAATTTAATTTATAACACGATATTTCTGTGGCACTACAGCTGCTTCAACTTCCAACTCAATTATAATTTTATTATTCTCATTTTCCGTCTTAATATCGCCTAAAACAAAACCCTTTCCAACATTCAATTAAATCAAATTCCACTTTTAATTCGATTAAAGCGAACGCACCAACCATTGTTATTATATAACCTAGATTCAGTTAACGCTAAAGTTGCAAAATAAAATTCATGCTGTACATAGAGAACAGTTTACAGCAATTATATAAAAGTTACAATAATGTTGCTTGGATACATACAGAATAGCCAAACGTCAGTAGTTTAGCTAGATTTCAATCAGACAGACAGTTGAATGGATTACACGCGAGGGGTATGTATGATTTGCGCTATTCTTGGACTATCATATTCAGGATAATTAAAACGGATTTTTTCTTCGTGTACCAGCCAGTTCATACATTGATATATATTATTATAATTGCTATGTAATATAACTATGATATAATTATATTACAGCCCAATTTATTTGTTACTATGTAATTAACAAATTAAATTAATTGGTATTTATAATTTACAACGTTTTAATATAAAAAGAAAATATAGCAGTCAAAAAAAAGTCTTTTGAATGCATAAATAATGATACGAGCAAAATAAAATCATAAGCGTAATTCATTATCTCGGGAGGCTCGTAGAAGATTTCCAGCTTGTTTAATCATGTTACATCCGAAATTACCACGATAATGCTCACTTGAACAATATGCTTTTAAAATATTACGATATTCACATTATCACAGCTACAGATCACAGACCTAAATAGAACGGACTGCTTATTTGTTCTCGTTATTTTTAGCGCGGCAGCTCGCGATAATACCATTTTAAATCAAATTAGAAACAAATTAATACAAAATATTTAATCTCGTTACATACAGTTTCTTTTAAAATATTATCAAAATAAAATCAAATCAAACAAATCAAAATGAAATAAATTTAAACACATAATAGTTGTGGTAGTAAGATTACGTAATTTTAAAAATAATTTGT
>JABFQA010001925.1:0-12355 GCA_022817065.1 Probaryconus sp. ZL-2020 | reverse complement strand
GTTGAAATGAATTAATTGTTACAACCAATTTAGTTTATTTGCAAATTTCAAATATTATATGAGATGATTCAAAATAGTATTCGTGCTCAGAGAATAATTGTTTCAAAAGTAAATTTCATTTCCATTCTATGGGACATAGAAAAAAAAAATCCTATTTCATAAAATTAACATAATCTTGTTTTCTGATTAACTTTTAATTCAATATTTCAAGTAATATTTATATTTAATATTTAAAAAATCATTGCAACTTTTTTCCAGTGAATTGCATTAAACGATTTCTATTAACTGTACTTATTCCAGATACGTAATCAAAGTTGACTTTGTTATAAAAATAAAATAAGTAAACGTCATTTTCTCTCTCGACGATGGCAAAACTAACAACACGTTTCGTTTGCTTTACGTTTCAGAAATACGTGGCTCTATAGCGCCGAAATTGAATGACAAACTAGTGCGTATGTCAGCTCGTTTGGAGGAAATCGTCGTCATTCCGTGTGTGGCATATGGGAAGCCGCGGCCAACGAATACGTAAGTGCATCCAATATATACAAGCTATATTTCTTCCAGGACGTACAGATCTATCCTTCTCTCTTTCCCTCATTCGCCCCTCGTTCTCTTTTGCAAAAATGTGTACTCTTCGAAATTGTATTGTAAATTAAATATTGGCAAAACAAGACACATTTTCAATTTCATCGTATTCTTTTCACGTGTAATTTCCTACCGAGTCATCCAATTTCGCGGGAACTGTCAAATTTGCAAACAATACATTTGATACGGTTGAAATATTTATTAAACCATTTTACTTTTTCACACATTATTTTTTTGCAAAAAAAAAAAATAAAGTTTCTACATTTTCAAATAAACTCGTTTTTGGGAAAATGGAATCGTTCGAATTTTTGCAAAAATATTGACAAATTTAATCGCTAAAGGAAAAAAAAAAAGCATTGACGAAATGAAATTTCATTAAACTGATTAATTGGAATAGGGATTTTGCATTTTAATGTACGAAATAAGTGATTGCAAAATAATTTCCGTTAAAAAGAAAACTCAGGGAACGGCGTTGTGCAAAAATTGCTGATAGTCGAGCGTGAAGGACCACGAATATGACAGAATATGTATATATATATATATGATCTTTCGGGCGAATTCTATGTTTAAAATTAGCATTAATATGGAAAATAGAGAAATGCAGTTCGCCATTCGCAAAGTTGATCGGGGCATGCGCCGGGGCAGCCTACTTTATGCGTGATATTAAACTTAAGAATCAGTTGATACGTAATTGCTCCGCGAAAAATATTGGCAAATGTATTTATGACGTTATTCATATTTCATTAAAATCTGCACATCGATTTTAACATTTTTTTCAATGGTGATTGGACTTTAAATATAGGTTCTTTTAGAATTATTTTAGAAATGCAAAAATTCACATTTAAATAATTTTTTTTGTTTTAATAATTTTTTTTAATTAACTTAGAAGCAATTAATTTGGTCCATTAATGATTAATTTATGAAATTTTGATTTTTTTTCTTATTGTGTCAATAGCAGACGTTATTTTGCGTGTGCGTAGGTTTGATTTACGAGAAAGTAGTATGTGACTTTTTACAACTTACAAACTGCTAGTACCGACACGCTTGGAATGCGAAATTTTTCTTGCTTCTGTTGTCGTCAATATACAGGGCCAATCTCGTTGCGCTCGCAAATATTCCGCAAGAAGTATGCCCGAGCAAATTCTTCCTGTATACTCTTCGACAATAAATTCTCCTGAATATTAAGAGCTTTATTTTGCCTTGCCTCGAATATGTATGAGAACTGTTATGAATGATTTCAATTTTTAATTCAATACCAAGCAACCCTACAATGAAAATAATTCCTTACATACAAAATTCAATATGCAGAAATAGGGAAAACGTTTTGGATTTTATTATTTCATTCTTGATTTGCAATTCAGTAAACCACCTTGAACATTTTGAGATTGATTAAATGTAGTTGAAAATTTTGAATTCAGAAAACCTTCAAGAAACGTCTTCGTCAATTTTTGAAACTTTCCATCTTTAGATTTTGCAAATGAATAATTTCAATTGTGGACTTTTGCAAAACGAATTGTTAATGTAGATTGAAAAGGTCAACTTTTTTTTTTTTTGAAATTAGTGTGAAATTAGATATTCATAGTATCAAGGAAATTGTCAGAGTAATCCATCACTTTCTTGACGTTTCGTCTGAAACTGTTATATGATCGCTGTTTCCAAAGCAAAATGAGTTTGCCTAAAAACGTTAAATTGAGGTTCCACTGCAGTTCGTACTCAAGCCGACGGTTTCATCAGCGCATGGAACGTTAGTTTCTCAAAGTTTCCTAAGTTAGTTACTCAGTTAAGTCAGTCAACGTCAGCGTTACACAACCGCTCTATCTTTGTATTATCTCAATGTACCATCGAGTATGACTAATCTCACATGACCAAATTTCATCATTATTATTTTATTCATCATTAAATGCAAACATTTATGAAGGATAATAATAATAATAATAATAATAATAACAACAATGAAATAATACATTTGTAGTTCTTCAAACTTTTTCTGTCAAGAGGTTCTGTTAAAAATTCAATCCAGATACCATATAAAATTCCAAGTTATGTAATATAGAAATAATCATTCCCAATGAATACA
Organism: Probaryconus sp. ZL-2020; assembly: GCA_022817065.1. Taxonomy (NCBI): domain Eukaryota; kingdom Metazoa; phylum Arthropoda; class Insecta; order Hymenoptera; family Scelionidae; genus Probaryconus; species Probaryconus sp. ZL-2020. The sequence goes on along the minus strand of JABFQA010001925.1, from coordinate 9,693 downwards.
TATATGTATGTGTAATTTAAACTTTGCATTTGTATGGAATAAAATAAATTCATACGTTGAAATCGAATAACAACGAGTTAAATGCTGTAAATGTAAAACTGAAATAATTTTATAGAATTTGGAGTATCGTTTTTATTTGAAACGTCTTATTGTTTAATTCGTATTTTACAGCAGCAAATAACTATTCATATTTGTGTATTATCAACAAGCTAACATGATGCTAAATTAGGCTATCTCTCTACATTGTTCCAGTTATATAGGTCAGTCGGATATGGCCAGATAATTATTCCTCTAATGTCGTCTGTGTGAATTGCAAAAATTTCTCAAACACAATAACGCAGTACAGTATTCCGTAACACTGTTGTAAATAACAGCCTGTTTGACTGAAATCTTAAAAATGTTCTTCTACAAATTAAAATCCTAATTGAAAGCTTCCACTAAAATGTTGGAAAACTAGGATATCCTACTTTTCAAGTCTTATTCAACCAAAAAAAAAAAAAAAAAAAAGAAAAAGAAATGCTGAAAGAAGTAATGCATTTATGATAATGGCGTGATATGGTTTTTCTAATATTATATAGTAATAAATGTAATGTAACCGATATTCTGTACTTTTATGTCATATTGTTTATTATATAAAGTTGGAAAAAGTGTCATAAATTTACACTTATCCTGCCATTATCATAAATATAGTAATTCTTTCTTTCAGCAAAAGATATATAGGATCTTATATAAAATCGTAATAACTTTTACAGGATCGTCGAGTTATGGAATTTTTCATAAAGATATTTGTGGCGAGGCTACTGGCGTAAAATATTATATCCAGTTGTGTAAGTCTTTTACTTATGAAAATGAGTACTAATCTCGTTGTAACTTATTAACTACTAATAAGTAATGAATGGTTTAATCATTATTCTATAGGACGGTTATTATATTATTATCATTATTTTTTTTTTCTTTTCATAAGTAATAAACTTGCAGAACGCGGAGGTTCTTAAAGTGTGATTTAAAATGTTTTTGTGTACGATCATTCCTGCGAGGAATTTTAATATCGCGTTAAACCGTGAGATTATAAAAACTTTTGGAGTAACGACAGTTGGAAGAAATTCACAATAACAAATCTAGAGTTACGGTAATCTTTCCCTACGTAACTTATTCCCTTTGCTAGACGAATGCTTTTTGGTTTGGGGAAAGTGTCGAGCATCGATTGCGCCATCTCCGGCTGACTCTAAGGGTTACCGGGGTGAACATAAATTCAAAGATAATTGGAAGTGACTGCGACCGTGGGGCAACGGAGGGTGAAACGGTAACGAATTCAGAAGACATTGACAAGAAAAACCAATTATATTTAATTGGTCATGGAAGATTTTCAAAAATATTTCTTAATAAACGGAAGGAAATACATTGGATTTCATTGAATTAGATAGTTTCCCGTCACAATGAAAAGTACAGCAATAGGACATCGTATAATTCGAACAGAAGAGCTTAGGAAACGTGTATCCCAGTAACTTGGGAAACTTCCTGTTTTGCGAACACGTTATTTTGTTATCAATGCAGATGGAATTATATAATTTTGATACATCAGGTTCTGGCCAAACCCTGGTATCACGTGATCATCTTTACATCGTGCTATCCGTTGTAAAGTGTTGAATGATCGCTGATTTCAATCTCAGTCGGAAATTACTCTATCATCCGAAATCCTGGTTTCTGCTCTCTGAATCAACGTTAGAAATATTTGGTAAAAAAAAAGGAGAGTCTCACGTGTATTATATATGAGCTTTATAAATCAAGTTAATACGCTCAGGAAGAACACTTTATCAGCGAGGAATCTTAATGTCACTGACGTATAACTTGGCTGATGTACAATTTATTATTTATCAAAATTATTTAACACGAAGTGATCGCAGTGCTTTAACGAATGTTACATAATGAATGGGCACAGCTCTAATTTCGAAGATAAATATCTTTTCAATGATAACATTAATTAGAACAATAGTGTTAAAGATGACATCGCGATAGAAAACAAATCGATTATTGTTGCCTCCTCGTTCGTTAACTAGAATAAGACCTTCGACATCTTTATACTTCAAGGGACAATGGCGCAAAGTGAAGTCTTCATTTAAATTTAATAATGAGATATTTTTAATTCTCATCGACGTAAAAACACACGGTTAAATTAATTTGCAAACAAACGAAACTTTATTCGTTGGAAAAAGTTTTTCCCTCAGTTACTTGAAGCAATGATCTCTTGGCGCATTATTGTGAAATGCAAACAAGGACACTTTAAGTGGCAAAACCAAAAACTTTGTTTTTTTTTTTTTCGCGATATTTATGAACTCGGAGTTAACAAATTCACCATTCGCAAGCATGAAATTGCCTATTTGTCTGTGTTCCCGCAGACACGAAAACACGGAAAAATAGTTTTTCCATTCAATTTAAATGAATCTTGGAACTTTAACGCGTTTCCTATTCATTTGTGGGGCAAATGAAATTTTCACAATTTGCAGTGAAGACCTATTACAAGCAATCTAATTTCACAGTTTGATGGAAATCAATATCGAAGAAAAGAAGAAAACAATTTTACCCTTTTAACAATGTGGAACGAAATTTTTTTCCCGTAAACATATGCCGGGGAGAAAAAAAAAAAGAAAGAAACATTCATTAAAAATAAATTAACAGTTTGCTTTACTTTTGCAGAATGGAATTTTCGCAGAACGACAAGACTTCTGACGAGGCTTTTGTTTTAAATTTGTTGGCGTGCTTTTTTGCATAATTCCTGTATATACTTCGTTGCCTAAACATCCTCGTTTTAATGAGTATAACTAAATTTGGACCACGCAGAGAAGAAACGCATAAACAGAATATCACGAAGAGAGAACAAGAATCCCGTTAACAACGGCCTGCCTCGTGTAAATAACGCGAAAGGAAAAAAAAAAGAAGGAGAAAAAAGCCTGGCATCAACTCTACGAAAGAAAAATTTACCACTGTATCTAAAATGGCTCGACGTTGGAAAGTGTAACGCAATATTGAAACAGCTTTGGCATCGGCATTTATTGATGTAACGTCGAAGACAATGTTACACACGAATGATTTTTAACTTGAGCGAACGAGAGAGAGAGAGAGAGAGAGAGAGAGAGAGAGAAAAAAAGCAGACGATATGACATTTTTATATATATAAAAAAAATATAAAAACATTTGAGTGCAAAATTGAAAGCATCAATGGGTGGAAAATCAAAAATGAAATGGATTGTGTAACGCAGTTTGTTGAAACATCAAAAATCATTTGTTCCGAATACAAATCACAATGGACATTAACGAATTGTTTATAAATTTGGTCTGCAAAATGCGATGCAAATGAAATCTAAAAGCGCCAAATTCTAATTCCATGAAATTATTTTCTTCGGGAACAATGTACAAAGTTATTTCTCTAACGCAGTTAAGAGGCACAAGTTAGAGGAACAATTCAGGATATTTCAAACTTCATAATGCTTTATTTGCATACAAAGTTAACATGATAAAACATGTGTACGAACGCAGGGAGTTTGTCTGTATTCCACGTGCATTGAGATGCTTAAACTTTTAATTATGTATGAGGATACGCGACGCTCAGAGAGCGATTGTTTTTGCTCGCAACGAAAATTTGGATATCGTAACTAAATTATCATAATGCTTTATCTTAAAAGGTACATTTGCTTTTAACAATTCGTACACTCGGAGCCATTGTAAATTCGACCAAGGGCATTAATGTACTGTAAAATACAGTTACGCGCAATTGCCCCATTTGGAACTATTACAAACGATGAATTCAACAATCAATACTGTTGACTTAATAATGTAATTTACTGTAATTTGTTCATCGGACAACGTAACTGATTAAACATAACGGCGACGGATTATTTTAATTTGTTAAATAACGAGGAAGAGTTAAAAAGCTGATAAAAATCTTGCTTGATATAATAAAAAGAAATGGTTTCGTGTAAACTTTGTTTTCTAATTATTCTTGTAACGGTTCTGCAGACAGACATGATATGCAAAGCTATTATCAAACGACTGCGTTTTTTTTTTCTTCTTCTTCTTCCTACGAAGCTATCATTTCCACGATACAGTTATAAACTTAATTGTCCGCCAGAGAATATTGACCAGGTTTTAAAATTTATCCACTGTTATTGTTCGTTTAACAATAATACATTGCAATTCATTTGGTTTCGCATTGAAAATAAATGTGGTAAGAAAAACGATACTTTTTACCACGGCAATGAATAATTGTGGCGATAAACAATTTGTCGTTGAAGAATAAACAATTCTCGTTTAAACAAAGTTGCTAGACGTACGTTGGCTAAGTTTAAAGTAAAGTTCAGTGGGAATGTTTCGGGTAAATAATAAATGGCGTGCCTTCGAATAAAAAATTCAAGTGCGAAGCACGTGAAAGCCTAGTATGTACGTGCTAATGATAAATAAATCAAAACCGAGCGAAAGAATTTAAATAGTAGTTAACGAGATTCTTTTGAAATTATTTTTCACGTGGGACACTTTATACCCAATTAAAAATAATTTAATTAGTTTTTGCACCGTTGCCTTTGAGCCAAACTTTAAAAGTTAATCATTTGTCTTTTCTTTTTCATTATGAAATTGCAACACTTTATTTATATTTTAATTTGTATTTATTTCTTCGTTATGTTATACATTGTTGCTTAATATTAATTTTTATTTTGTATTTCGTTAGATTTCAGGACGAGCGAGTTTGATAAGATAAAGGAGAACAAAGGAATAAGGAGTTTGAGTGAATTTTTGTCAACTAATTGAGTTATCACTGTAGTAATATTAGCGACAATACACAGTATTTATACTGTATTTATACTCAAGTATAAATACTGTGTATTGTTGCTAATATTACACTGTATGTGTGTGTAGGGACTTAAATGGTGCGACACTATGCGGATTATCATTTACGCAACTCAAATGAAATAAAATAGAAAGAAGAAAAAGAAGAAAAATTGTTACAATTCAGTATATAAGTTTTTATGTCACACGTACGTACACATTTTACACCACAATAACTTTTACAATTTCATATTTTTACAACTAACAAGTTATATTATCAAGATTTTTATTTGGCTTTTAAATAATTTTCTACTGAATTTATATTACCGAGTACCGAACGAGCTTTATTAAATGCTGTTACTTAATTAAGTAATTTGATGTTTTACTTCTTTTATTTTATCATTTTTTATTTATTTTTTATTTTTTCGAGGAAATTTGTTTTCATAATATCTGAAAAAATTTTTAACGATTATCTTGACGGTTTCCAGAGTCTTCGTCTTTGCCTTTATTTCCATTGAATAGAACCGTTTTTGATTGAAACAAATCTTTGGGTACAGAAATAAAATCCACACTCGTTGAAAAGATGATTTTAGCCGTGAAACTATTCATATTTCTCATAAAAGGTGCAGCCTAATGCAAACAGATTTATTTCTATGATAACTGAAGTTATATCATATCATAGTTTGTTTAAGAAAAACTTCTTTAAAAGGTTTTTGAAAAAGAAAAAGAGTACTTTTTTTTCATAACTTACAAGTTTACAAAAAAATGAAAATAATTATTTTATTATATCGTTTGTTTAAATAATCAATATCTTAAAATAATTGATGTTTATGTTCCTATTAAGATTTGCAAATTAATTATTTGTTCAGTAATGCCATTAATTGATTAATATATTAAAACCGCAAATTTCATATTCCATTATAGTAACGAGATCCAATTATTGCTATTATCAAATTGGCTTCCGTTATTATTACATTTAATAAAATGAATTATTTCAAACAAATGTTAAATTTTGTTTAATTTTATTACAAAATTCTACATTTTATCCAGATTCACTTTTTTTTTTTTTTTTTTTACTGAGAGATTTTTATTCGGTGAAATGTTTAAGCTGTTATTATAAATCTATTTGCGTGATGTTATTTGAATTTTAATGTAAAAAATGTTCATCCGATCTCTCATTACGGAAGGCAGAAGCCACTATTTCAGTTTACATCTCGTGTGCGATTGTCATTACTAGAATTCCTAACTGGAATAAATGTTTCATACGGAAACACTTTTTTTTTTTTTGTCGATCCATTATTAAAAAACTCATGACCGGTAACGCATGAAGTTGGCTGAAACCGTGCTGTCTGGCGTGACCCATGAAGTTGGCACAGTTATATGATTCAATGTTTCTATAACCACGGGGATTTTCTATGTCTGTCTCAACATTTATAATGAAACAGAGAGAGACGTAAATGGAAAGACGTCCCCACACAAAAAAAAAACGTTACACGCTGGTTTAGCAACGTAATTGTGTTTTTCGTGACTTGTGTTGTTTTTTTTGTGCAGATTTTGTATAAATTCATACTTCGGTGAATTTATTTATGCACTTTTTGTTCGCAAGAACTTGTGTGTGACGACTATTTGTGCAATACATATTTTATTCCTGAGAAAGTTAATAATTTATAGGTAAGAAAATTTAAATTTATACAGAATTTTTGTTAAGTTTAAGGTTATGTTTTTAAATTTTAATATGCAGAGAAATTTTGTGAAAGGAAATTTTTTATAAACTATTTTTATATTTAATTTAGTTATTTAATTAGATTTAATTTAAAATGTAATTTAGTCATTCATCAATTTTGTGTAACTATTAATAAATTGAAATATATAACCATACACTTTTTATATACAAAAATCCAAAATTAAATATAATAATCTATGGCTTTGGATAATAATCAAGAATATAATTTACGTTTCAGATTCAGAAACCCAGGGTTTGAGTGTTTCAGATCTTTTTCTGAAAAAGATTCGTTAAGAAAAAAGTGGTATTCTCTGAACCCTTTTATTCTCCATTAGGAATTGGGACCCTGGAAAGATCATTAGTGATATCGTAACTATTTATAGTAAGTATTTATATTTATATAAATTAAAATCTCATTAAAAATAAAATTACACTGAGGAAATTTTTTATACACGCAAAAAATTATAAACGCGTGACGCGTTTGCTGCAAACGACTGATGCTTTTAGAATAGGATAAAAAATTGTAACCTATAATGATAAACGAAGACAAAAGAACATTTCATTTGTCTTTGTTTATCATTATAGGTTATAATTTTCTATCCTATTCTAAAAGCGTCAGACGTTCGCAGCAAACGCGTCACTCGTTTATAGTTTTTTCCGTGTACTCTATAAAATGTAACTCATTTAAACAAGAACATTATTTTTAAAATGTAGGTTTTTTAAATTCATTTTGGAATTATATTCAAGAAAATGTTTGTTATTACTGAAGTCAGTTGTTTGTTGGAAAAACCAAAATTTTATTGATTCAATAGAATATTTTTCTCAGTGATATTATTTAATTTTTGAAAATTATATTAATACAAATTATTTTTCTTTTTCAGGGCAGTCATCGAGTAACAGTACCAGACTCAGAGTCTGGTAACTGTATAAGCAGTTCTAAGATTCAAGCAGAAAATTATGTATATAAAATAAATAAAACGTATTGCTAAATAATAAAGTGTGTTTATTATTTTTCCAATTTGAATTATATTGAATTTGAAATTGAAACCGAAATTGAACATTGACCATTGATTGATCTGACTCTGAACCTTTTAATTTGAACCTTTTATTGAAAACCAAAATTGAACATTGACCTTTGATTGATCTGACTCTGAACCTGTTGATTTGAACCTTTTATTGAAAACCAAAATTGAACATTGACCTTTGATTGATCTGATTCTGAACCTGTTTATTTGAACCTTTTATTGAAATCTTTGAATTGAAAATTTTGAATTGCATCTTTTGAATTAAAATTTTTGAAATTTAACGTTATCTTTTGATTGTCTTACTCTAAACCTGTTGTTCTGAACCTTTTTTTAAAATTTGAACATTTTATTGATATCTGAATCTTTTATTGAAATACAATATTATTACTCGAAATTTGAATATATAAAAATATAAGCTACTGATTTGAATTTGAACTAAGTTTAGAATTTGTTCCAAAATTCACTTTTTTAAATTATAAATTTTTATTATAAAATAAAAACGCATCCTTAATTTTTTTTTTCGATTTATTTAAAATATTTTAAGATGCCAGCCAATAAAAATAAAAGAACACCTGAAGAAGAACTCATTTTTAAGGAAGAGCAAAGAAAAAAACAAGCAGAAAGACAAAGACTATGTAAACTTCGAAAGAGACAAACCAAACTTGATGAAATTTGTTCTTCAGAAGCATTAACTGTAAAAACAAATCCTAATGTATCATTTTCATCACAAGTTACAGTTAACCAAAATTTTAATGAAGCTCCACCTTCTAAAAGAAGTAAAACAACGTCATATACGTGTACAAATTCTGAAGAATTATCTTCAAATACTACTAATCCAAAGAAGAAAAATAAGAGAACACCTGAGGAGGAACTTATTTTTCAAAAAAATCAAAAACAAAAACATGCAGAAAGACAAAGACTATACAGACTTCAAAAAAAACAAAAAGCACTTGAAAATCTTTCAAAAATTGCATTACAAGATTCAAATGAAATTTCATCGTTTACGACAAATTCCTTAGAGTCAAGAATTAACGAGCCATATTTTTCTAAAACTATATTAAATCAAAATTCTAATGAAAGTCATCTTTTTGTTAAAAATATGGAAAACAAAGTTGTTGAAAATTTAATGAATAATGATAAGAACATTGTAGATGAAGAAGACATGTTACTACAGAAACAAAGACAAAAGGCTGCGGAAAGACAAAGAAAATTCAAACTTCGACAAAAGCAAAACTTAACTGATAAAAGTATATCTTCAGAAAATACATTATATGAAGGTTCATCAAATTTAAATCCAAATCCTCGTAATTTACCAGTACAAGTTGCAGTTAACCAAAATTCTAATGAGGTTCAAATTCCTAAAAGATCAGTTTGTCAAAAAGAATTTACTAATATTAATATTGAACAATGTGACAATATATCAGAACATTATATTGGTAAAATGCAAATACAATGCAAACATTGTAATGCACTTCATTTTGCAGCAGAAAAAATAACAAATGCACAAAATTCTTTCAATGATTGTTGCAATCACGGTAAAGTTTGCTTAAATCCGTTACCAGATCCACCTGAATATTTGGCTTCATTATTTAATGGTACTAATCCTATGTCAAGACATTTTTATGATAACATAAGAATTTATAATAATTCTTTAGCTTTTGCATCTTTTAATGCCAATTTAGTTAATTTTAATGTTAATAATAGACGACCTGGACCATTTTGTTTTAAAATTCATGGACAAATATATTATCAAATCAACACATCTTTATATCCTGCTTTGAATGAAAGTCCCACTAATGGTCAATTATTTATTATTGATCAAAATGAAGCAGTATCCCATCGTAAGAGTATTTATCAAAATCTTGACTGCGATATTCTTTTATCTCTTGATCAAATGATGAGGGAATATAATGTATTTGCAAAATCTTATGTTATGATGGGTGAAGAATTAAACATTCAACAAGAATCCAATATGAATTCTCCCAATGAATTGATGCTTTTATTTTCGTTGAAACCAGGAATGGATCAAAGAAGATATAATTTCCAAAGAACAAATGAAGTAGCAGCAATATTTTCAACAACAGCTGATGGTGAAATACCTGAATCTTACGTTACGATTCGAAATAA
>JABFQA010001924.1:0-12356 GCA_022817065.1 Probaryconus sp. ZL-2020 | reverse complement strand
TTTAGTTTCGGGAAACAAACGTTTATTTATTACTACTGTATACTTACTTATAACAACAATTCAAACAGTTCAAATTATTTTTAGAATTTTGGAATAAAAAATAATCTTCATTTTTTGATATTATATTTAAAAGTACAGTTTTCCAAAATGTTACCAAATGGTAACACTGGGCGTTAAGGAGTTAATTTCGTATAAACGAGGATGAACCTTATGTAGCCTCGAGAGAATCCCAACCATGAATCCAATTGGAATGCAAAGTGAAATTTGGGCAGCAGCCAAATAAGCATGTGCTTGCATAGGAAACACTTTGATATTTAATTTAATAAACTAACAAAAAAAAAAAATCAATAGATAAATAAATAATAAAATAAAAAGATAAATTTGAGATCATTGAGATAACTTTGCTGAATAAATTTAGACGTGACAATTTTTTATTGCAGCTCATTATCAACTGTAACATCAGTGATGAATCAATGGCAGCTACCCTTGGCTTTCAAATGCGACTCAAGGTATGGTAACCATTTTGGTGGCGCAGTAAAGTCTCGTTGAAATCTCACGGCTACTTTAAATAATACGGGTGAAGGAAGGGCTGTGTGTTCGATGCAGCACATTGACAATGAACGTCATTGCTTTAGCGGAGCAATGACGATTATAGTAAGTTGTGTGCCAAAATTGTCCCCACTCTTGTAATTATCGCGCGCCCCAAGGGAGAGAGGCAAGGGAAGGTCGAGAAAATGTTATAAGCTAAAATAAAAGCAAGATACAAAGCAAGGGCCGCGGCTAGCTTGTTCGTTCTCAGGAGGGTTATCGTGTTTTGCGATAGACAGTCGGTGCAAGTGCTTCGTTCGGATTAGGTACCACAGGTACGTGGTACACATTTATGCCAAACAAATTGAAGCAAAAAAAAAGAAAAGAAGAATAATGATCACTGCTTAATGTGACAATCAAAATCATTACACTGAAAGATCTTTTTTTTTTTTTTTGTTCTTGTGCGTGAAACAATCATTTCTTGTGGAAGAATTTTTCTGTGAACAGTGTTGACCACCAAAAAGTTTATAAGTGCATCATCATAAAAGTGTCCAGGATTCGTTGTTTGTCATTCCCACATTCATTTCATTTTGTTCGCATCAACGACTTTTGCAAAAACAAGACGTGCTTTATTTGCAATTCACATTTTCCTGACCATTCCACTTTGGTCACGTTTGGATCGGTGGTTTTCGTATTCTACTGTGCTTCTGTGGTAAAAAGGAATTTTAGAAAGAGGAGAATTTTTAAAGGTGAAAATAGTACATGGAGCTAAAAGTTTCTAATTTACGAAAAGATGTTTTTGTATCTTGTAAACCTGTTAGTTAAATTGTATATTGAGAATGGATGAAATTGTAAATTTAAAGAAATTATTTTTATCTTTACAATAATTAAATTTAATAACTGCATTTGATAAATGAATTTAAAAGTAAAATGTAAAATGTAATAATTAGCAAATTCTATTAATTAAGAGATTAATCGAACAATTCCAACATGTCAATATTTGTGGTAACTGGTTATATGATTAAAGTTTTGAGTTGCTTGTGTATATGACTATGCACGAACGTAGTAATAGAAATTAGGATTGGTAGCACAGAAATTAGGTAGGATAATAATGGAATACTAATGATATTGGAAATTGAATTTAAACTCATTAGTAAGAATTTAATTGAATAGGCATGTTATTAAACCAAAACCTTTTTACAATATTTCGTGTATTTCCAATGAAAATGTTCTCTTTGTATTAACACAAAACAGTTGTTTCATAAAACGTACATTTTCTTTTATATTTTTTATCGTTCAATTTACAATATTGAAACTTCAAATTTACACTTCAAATCCATAAGGATCTCTCTGACTCTCTGACACTTTCTTCTTTCTTTTTTCCCTCTTCCTCTATAGAATTCATAGTCAAATTTTCATACAAATTCGCAAGCAAGCATCGAATCCTAAGCAATTTTGATATCCGCGAGGAAGAGGATTTCTCAAGTGTTCGTGACAGATTGATTTCCTTCGTGGGGTGTGTGTATATGTGTGTAACTAAGGCACAGTTTTCGTAAGACTCTTCTCGATTTAGTGTGGCCATTCGAGACCGACTTTCAAACTCGGCCAATTCTTTTTCCGACGTACGAATTTATTTTCTACGAGCCGTTATCTCTCTCTCCTTCTTTCTCCCTCTTCTTCCGCTGATCAATTGCACTGATCTGCTATGAATCGATGACATGATTGGAATATCAATGCCTGTTGGACTTTTAAATCACGATGCTAGCTCTGGCAATGTTGGCGAATACGTTAACACACGTCGAGGATATTTCGTCAAAGCGATGTTTCATCCTATCTCTCGCTCTTCCTCCGACTGTTTATGCGTTCCTAGAACGTGTTGCGATGATAATTCAATGCGATGAATTTCATGATTCTGATATAATTAATGATTAAAAACATCAGCGCTATTTAGGGTTAATATAATTTTGCAAAGATTTGCAGTTGCAAAGAAATTGCAAAACAAATTTAAAATTTGCTAATAAATGTATCTTTTTGCATTTTTGGCTGGTTCATGATTATTTAAATTTCCTCAATGTTTATTACTTATATAATTACTTTTCATTCCTGTTAAATTCACTATTACAACAGCAATTTTGGATACACTGCCAAGGTCTCCAAAATTTTCATATTCACTTCATTAATCTGTCAGTATGAATTTAAGGCATACAAAGTTGCTATTTCAAAATGTCTGTTTTATAATTGATAAATAATCTCTAAAAGTTTAAATTTAAGTGAATTTTGCTTGAATTTAACATTTTTGAACAACCAGTCGGACAAATTTTAGTGTATACTACTGAAACATCACTTTTTAAACTTGTCATATTTAATTATATACTGTACACGTAGAAAAAAGTTGTAGGAAAATTACTACACCAAATAAGATAGGAATCAAGACGTATCTTGTCACTTGTTCAAAAAAGTACCAAATGCTTCAAATAAATATTTCTATTCGGTATGGTAAAAATTATAGAAAGTTACATCAATGTGTACCATACTAAATAGAAAAATGTATTAACATTATAAAGTAAATTGTAAAAATTATAGAAAGATTCATGAATTTTTATCATACCAAATAGAAATATTTATTTATTTATTTATTTATTAGTAACAAGATACGTCTTGATTCCTATTTGGTATAGTAATTTTTTCTACAACTTTTTTCTACATGTAAATTATACGAATTATTTTTCATACAAACATTTTTGTAAGTGTAGAAAACAACATGTGGGGGGATGATGAAGATACGCCAGCGTGGGGTGACGATGACACAGCCGCGGAGGGAACTGCAGAAGGGGGTGGGGCCGGAGCTGCCGCTGAGGAAGCTGTACCTGCAGGCCCAAGAGGCCCCAGAGAAAAGGCTGATCCACCACACTATACCTATCATTGGGTCCGACCCCTAGTCCTTAATTACGATTATATCTATGGATACAGGTCAGATAATTTTTTTTAATTTCCCTCTATTTGCTATATTATTTAATAACTGTCATTTATTGATTATGACTGTCTTAAAATTTTGTAAAACTGAACAAAAAAAAAAAAAAAAAAAATAATATCAAGGTATGAGGAAATTCATGAACGTGTCATAAAAATAATTTCATAAATAATTTATATAATAGTAAATAACGCGTGTACATCAGTGTACAAACTTATAAATAATTCATGATATAATTTCGTATATCCTATTTTACATTTCGCGGTTTGCATACAATTTTAACAATGACAGACATGCATATACAATAAGGGATGGTATATAAAATATCTGCTTCACGTTCTGTGTTTCTAATTGCCGGGTAAACGAAATGGAAATATGACTAATTATCGACGAGACGCCACAAAATGTTCCTGGTGATTTGTACGAAATATCATTGTCAAATTATTTTGGTATTCTTTAACGTTTAACGATGAATGTATATGAAATCATTTTTTGTACATGTCCTTTTTTATATAATTTCAGACAAAATTACTACAATGATGTAATTGACTGGATGAATAAGAGGCAAAGGGGCATTTTCCGGGAGGAGCCAAGAGCCGAGGAATGGGCCGAGAGAGCCCTCAGAACGTACACAGCCAACAACAAGAATCCAAGTGTCAAACGGTCTGCTGACATGCGATATATTACAAAAATGCCAATGACACCCCGACACTACAGTTATCACACCAGAGCTTACTACAGTCTCAAGTACCAAAAGATACTTTGAACCAATCAAAATGGTTCCGACTGAACCAACAATTCCAAGAAACGCGTCGAACTGACATTGAGATTGTCAATTATACAACAAATGAAAACTAAACTTGTGAAGAATTACTGATATGTGTAATGTGTGTAATTTGGAAAAAAATAGACGGTTGTTTGGTTTTGTTGAGAAAAGCAAGAAAGTAAGAATTTTCTTTGTGCATTGAAATAATGTACAAATCAATAATGCATATTGTTTCAATGTATATTTTTCTTACGATATAAAACTTGGCTGACTCGACGTTGTATTCAAATGACTCGAGCATATCACTGTCAGTTCGATTCATTTTTTGATGCGATGGGCATTTTGTATATCTTGAGAAATCGAACACGCTGATGTAATATTATCAATAAAAATGTTATACCCTCTTTACGTATTTGATCCTTCATTCCTTTTTATAAGAAAAAAATGATACAACAAAGATAATCTTCAGAACATTTTTGGTGTCAGATCCAAAATCACGACTTTTTTTATAAAAAAAAAAAAAAAAAAAAAAAGAAAAAAAAAAAAAAAAAAAAAAAAAGGAAAAAAAAAAAGATAAGGATATGAGAAAAAACGAGACTTTGAACGAGTATAATGTCAACACTTTAATGTAGCAATGAGCTGATACACAAGTGGTTCGTTTTTGTATTCATAGTAAACAACTATTAATTCCTATTATTTATAGTAAGTACATACTTTTTTAAGACGCAAAGCAAAATCGAAGTTTGAACATCTTCTTTCATATACACAAATACAATATTGACGGCTCTTTTTCTTCTTTTTCTGCTTGTATTATTATTATTTTTTTGTTTCTTTGTTCACATTAACGCAATACGAAACGCAGTGACTATAATTAATGTACAAATATACATTTATACTGCAAAAACTATCTTACGGTTTTTTTGATTATAAATCTCGATGCACCTCTTATTCACTTTCTAGTTCGTGAAATCGAAACGACAGGCAAGTATTAAACACGATTTTCGTAGATAACTTTGTCATTCACGTGTGATACAGTTTTTTACATACACAAAAGAGGATAAATTGTTAGGTATTTTGCAAAAAAAAAACTGTGTACTTTATACGTGAACGAAACGCCATGATAAATGAGGATTTTTCATTGTACAACATGTGCATGGAAAGTACTATTTTCCTCTATGTAAGGCTCGGAATTTGCTTACTTTTCGCCCAGTGAGTTGAGTGAAAAGTGAAACATTACCGCCCTAGGTAGGCAAAAAAACATTAAAGTTAATCTACCAGAAAATGAGCCAACAGAAAATGGGAACAAATACATTTTTAATTAATGCAAACTTAAATTTTGATTGAAAAAACCTTGCTGAAGTTTGCTCAATCAAAATTTATTTTTTCCCATTTTTTACTAGATAATTTTCTGCCAGTTTAACCTTCATAAAGAAAGTCAGTTTTGTAGAATTGTGAACATGAGATTAGAAAGTTGACACTTTTAAACACTGAGATACTTTATGGATTTTTATTATTTTTTTTTCTACTATTTTAAGGTTTAGTTATTGTCGAATTAATTTACTGGTATTTTCATTTTATATTATTATTTCACGAATTGTTTGTTGAAGGCTAAAGGTAAATCTAAGCAAAAATAATTGTTACTACCGAAGAGTTCTTAGCAAAATGTATTTTAAAATTATATATTTATATTTAAAAGAAATCGTGCAGAAATTGTTCAGTGAATGTTTAAGAATGAAAAGATATTAAATCAGACAAGAGATTAATAATTTTAAATTTCATTTTTTTTTTTTTTTCACTAAAAGCTCTTCTCTGCAGTACAACTATCTGAATACATTCACATCCTAATTGTAATATTTTCAACGTCGTTAATTACTGACAAAGTGCCAAAAAGCTCAGACATTAACCTCATTACAAACGAAAAAAACCTTGATGCTAATTTTAAGGCTGCTTCTGGTTGTCGACTTTCTTGAATTGTTTACAATGAGTCATTTTAATTTTGGCTTTACTTCGCTCGTATGAAATTTGTTAATTTCGAACTCGGTATATTT
Organism: Probaryconus sp. ZL-2020; assembly: GCA_022817065.1. Taxonomy (NCBI): domain Eukaryota; kingdom Metazoa; phylum Arthropoda; class Insecta; order Hymenoptera; family Scelionidae; genus Probaryconus; species Probaryconus sp. ZL-2020. The sequence continues at coordinate 6,043 of JABFQA010001924.1, read as the reverse complement.
ATAAATGAAGGATTTATAATTAAGTGTACTTTGCAAGATTTATTGGAGACGATTGAAGGAATAGAAATGATGAACAAGAGAGTAAAGTATATAGATTCTGATTTTTGTTATTGATTACTAAAAATTGGTCTTAATCCTGTTCCTCAGAAATGTCCTGCAGAATTTTACGAGTGCTTAGTGCGTTTGGTTGGTGCTCAAATTGTACTTCTCTAATCTCACGTGAATTAAATAAAAGAATTTCATAAATAAACAAAAAAATAAATTAACATTTTTTCTATACAATAAAAGCAATTACAATAGAAAATTGTATCTTTGCTGCTTTTCAGCTGAGAAGCTGACAGATGCATTTTTTTTCAGATGATTCTTTATCAGGTTTTATAAAAGTAAATTGCAAATTGTTTTGGGGGCGAACAGTCATTGAGTTTATATTGACAGTAAAGCAAAACACTCGGCAAGTGTTTTGTATTAATAGGAAGAGAGAGCGAGTAGTCAGGACGTAACGTCCTGCGCAGGTGAAACAATAGCGTCGAGTTTAATTAGGACGTAGAGCTTATGTCGGTCTCTCTAAGTTGCTCGTAGTTCCGCATGTTAACTCTGTTATCTATTCCAACAACGCGTCAATGCTATAAGAATGAAAACGATCTTGGAAAAAACCTATTACACTGAGCTCAGCCATACTATACATAGTTTCAAAATAAAATTATTCAGAAAGTTTAATTAATACTAGAAGAAGAAATGTGAAACCTTTTGTGTCAACGTTTTTCATTCAAACATACATATAAATATATATATGTGTGTATAATATAATATGCTATTCAAAGTTGGTGGTTTTCAAAAGTTGTAACAATTTAATTAAAAGTTTCACTGAATCATCTTTGTATTGTAAAATTGAAATATTGATATTTAGAATGTGCCTGAAGTTTCCAACGTCAGTTTTCAACGAATTTTAATAATAGCGATTCTCTCAAAATTAATTAAAAATAAACGTTGGAAATTCTTATTTATATTCCTTTGATCAAGCACATGATTTAGATTAAGTTTACAGAGAGAATTTGTTGATTATAAAATTTGATGGATAAAATTAAATACAATTTTTTTTTAATTTTTTTACCTTTTCGAAGGTAAAAGAACAGTCAAAAGTCCATGGTGAAAAAAAAATTATATATCAATTTTTTAATAAAGAGACTTTAGGAAAATTGTTCTAAATAGATTTTTAAATTGATATTTTAAGTAGTTGTAGCACAAGTTTATTCGTGCTTGGTGCATAGCAGTGTGATGATTAATCTGTCAGCTGTATATGGTTACGCCATTGCAACGTAACATATATGCGATTATCAGGCAAGAGAGCGTTGCTTGTAGATTTAATCACTGGACGTGGCTCATATTGCCATATAAGATTTTCCATTTACAGTCACGATCACGGTACAGGCGACGTACAATGTTCAACCAATCACAAAGAAGTTTTGCGAACCATCATGTCAGATTAACGTTTATAAAACTTCTAAAAACTTTAATATTTATATGTATTAGTAGATATATATCATTAATTGACGTTTCATTGACTTGGTACCATTTCCATTTAATTTCAAAAAATTACATAAAAAAAATTTCTCAATTTTTCTATCTTAAATTAAGATGTTTTTTTATGTCCTTCTTTAAACTGTTTCAAAATCCAATCATTTCATATATAAATTCAAGTTTTATTAACATTAAAATGTCACAACTGTTCTTTATGGAGAACCAAAACGAAGAAGTAAGAACAGAAAACTGTCGGAAAACATTAGGCAAAGTAACACTGAGTTACTCAAAAGAATCTCCAAATTAGACGATAAACTAATAACTAGGAGATGAGAAGAAATGACCAGATAGACCAGAAGAAAATCAAGGACAAGAATTGAATTTCATTTTTTTTTAATATTAAAACATTGCACTTTAAATAATGAATTAAATTTTGATGATTTGAATTCTCAAACAAACCAACGAATGAGGGTGAACTATTGTTTGCCTCGCACTTTAATAATCACAAGTGTAAATGGTGCAAATGTATTCAGGGTGAAAATAAGTTTATGAAGAAAAAAAAAAAAAAAGGAAAGAAAATACGACATGTTTTATTCAGGACTTTTGACTCTCTGGGCGAATACTGTTGACCGAGGGTAATTTTCTCGACGTTTATTCGCACGAACGCTTGGGTTCTTAACTCTAGTTAAAACGTGCAAAATACGCCTTGCGATCTGCAATTGTAACTGCGAATTGAACAGACAAAGAATTTTAAAAAATAACGAAAGAATTAGTTGAGAATTAGCGAGAGTTTGTTTCGAAAAACGATGAGTTATAAAATTCTTAGATTTACTGCAGTTTGTATTTATGTCTTTTTAAGATTATCATAATTATTAATTAGTGACATTTTAGTCATGAAATATTAAAATATTTTTTTTATATTTGTTTAAAATAACATTAATATTTGCAAATTTCGTTAACAATTTTTTTTTAACTCGTTAAACGTTTTTGGCACACGCAGAACTGGAAGATAGAAACTCAACGCAATATTTTTTTGCACCTTTACAGGATTTTAGTACGAATACAATTTTTGTAATCTTTAAACGCTATCAGTTTCAATAATTGTTCAATGTATAATATTATTAGAATAATCAGAAGTCGAATAATAATACCAATGAATACATTTTTAGAAAAGATATTTCATAGGGTTTGAACATCATAAAATATTACAGTTCGCTTTAAACATACCAGCCATTGTTTTCTTTTTCACGACTTTAATTATTATCCAGTTTAACATTAATTATTTAGTTGAAAAATTTTTAGGCAATTTATTAAACGCGTGTCTTTATTATTTGAATTGTTTAAATATTATGAAGTAATCTCGATTATTTGCAAAAATCTTGCAAATTAGTTATTTTTCAACATTACTCTCTATTGTATTTGTTTAAAAGACTTTTAAAAAGAAATAACTGCATTGGAAATTGTTAAATATTCACTTTAATCAGTTTTAAGATATTTACAGAATTATATAAAAATAAGATATATATTCATCGTGTGATAACATCCCTATAAAAAAACCGTTTGCTGAATCAACGTTGATTCAACTTTTTAGTGGTTTATAAAAGGCTGACTTAACACTGACTCGACTACTTGTTATATTAGGGATTATATGTTGTTATAACTATTTAAAGAGTTGCATCAAATGGGAAGAAAAGAGTCAGGTGAAGGAGCGGAGAGGGAGATTAATGCTGTTCAGGAGAACGTGATTTGTATGTTGCGATTCGTTGCGAAAATGACGAGAGCTGTGCTAAGTCTTGCACGTAAAGATTTTTCAATTATCTAAAAGCTCGAGTGAATTCGACGCGAACTAATTCGATTTATTAATCTTGTTAGCCGGGGAAATTCTTCTCGTGACTTCTTGCTATAAAGCATGTTCTTTTTCCGCTACCTTTTTTCTTCTTTCTTTCTATTATGATTGTTGTTATTGTAAAAAGAAAAAAAGACGTTTTAATTACTGATGGCGTCAATATGTTCGTATAATATTTACACACGCATTCTCAAGTGTAGAAACTGTTGTAAGGAAGATAGATAGTATCGCTATCGAGTGATAGAATATTAACTAACGAATACTTTTTTTTATTGTGCAGATAGTTTGAGAATTCTTTAAAATTGTATTGCCTTATGGTTTGCTTCAACTTTTCTGATCGACAACTTTTCCATTCATTAACACAATCTTGTCGACGACAGGACTCGAGTTTTCTGATGTTCAGAAACTTTTGAACTCTATTTAATTAAACAACTCTAATTTGCTTTTAAGATTTATTACAATGATTTAATAAAGAAATAATAACTACGAATTGAAAATTTTTTACCTGCAATGAGATAACGTGAAATTAAATTGAAATGTATTGTATGTGCATTCGGCGTTAAAATTTCTCGCGTGTCACGGTGCAATAATGGCGAAACGAGTTTAACGTTTCATAGTTAAATATTACATCACAACGAAAATCTTTGCATGAGATTGTTTTTTTTTTTTTTTATTGTTTAAACGTTTTCTTGTCGTTTTAACACAAAATGCAATGTGAAATTGAGTGTAAAGTTGCAAAAAAAGTGTCTTAAAATTCAGTCGTTGGAAATTAGCTAGAGGAATGTGAGTGAATGATTATTTATTCGTCGTATCAAATTCTAAAAAGAAAACTAACACAAAGTATGACAAAATGTTCAATCAGTCTTAAATTAAGACACCTGTTATTGCAGTGAGAAACAATTGTTGTAATTTATATGGTATTCTGTTTTAAATGACTAAACCATATATAATGATTTCATGGGTAATCATGATTTATAGTTGCAGATAAAAAGCTCACTGAATGAAGTCACTGCCATCGTTTTGCTTGCGTTATTTTCGTTCCTGATATTCGTATTTTTATTACTTGCATGGTTTATTTGAATATACGACATTACACTCGAAACGTCGTCATCAAACTTACATCTAGGAAGTTATACAAGTCTAAGAAGATAAAAGATTAGTATTATGAGGAATCAATTATTTTGAAGACGACTTCAACAACATTTAGGCCAGAAATATATTTAAACGTTTCTAGAAAAAGACGTCTTTAAATTGTCTTAAAGCTTGAACATTTTTCTCGTTACCAGACCAATGCACGTTGAAAGATTTTTAACTATATTTTTTAAGTTAAAGATTAAAATATTTATGAACATTATTTAATAGTAATTTTTGCGTAATTTTAAGATATTATTCTATTGCATTGATCCTCAGACGAATTTCTGAACTTTAGGATATTTCATTTTTTATGTAAAGTTCAGAAATTTGTTACACGTCACTTTGAGCGACTGAAAATCATCGATCTAGGCATTAGCGGTGTTGCCATCTTCAAAACGACCAATCCACCTAGTGAATAAGAGTTTTTTTTGTAGATTTTTGAGAATAAAAGAAAGAAAGCACTCAAATTCATTTATACAATACAATTCATAAAAGTGAACTATGCTTTAAAACGTTATTTTTTTTTGCTTTTCAAAGATGTACTTTTTATATCGATTACTCGGAAATGAGTTTTAATATTAAATTCCTTTGTATTTTTTGTTTCCTTTTTTTTTTTTTTTTTTTTTTTTTTTTTTTGTTATTGTGTACAACGCTTGCAACATTTTGTCATATATTTTTTATAACGTTATACTACAAGAATTTCAGCACAATCGAGAATCAGAAGTCTGACGTAATTTATTAGTAATTAGTTGTGTGTGTATTTTTTTTTTCTCTGTGTAACTTACACATTAATGAGCCCGAGACGAATAGACGTTTATTTATTTGAAGAAATACAGTTAAAGTTGACGGGAACCCGGTGTCCCTGCGATCGTAATAATCTCTAAAATGACGAATCACGACTTTCGTGAAGAAGTCAAAGTATGACGATACGTTATTATACACAATTAACATAAAATCATAAAACATTGCTAGAAGCTGCCTCGCTGCAGCTAAGGGAAGTTGGGGCGAAGTGAACGGCTACCTAGATTTAGCGTTTATTCCTTTTTCCTTTAATTTTCTACGATTACTACGGTTGAAGCCAAAGTGCGAAGAGACGCTGGCCCGACACCATTTGGCGGTGCTTTTTCGAACTCAAAAATATTTCACTAACAGACCAGCGTCTTCTCCTACTCGTCGAGCGAATAATTATAACAATAACATTCGTAGCGTCATTTCGCCTGAACTTCAATGGAAAAGATTTTTTTTTTTTTTTTGAGCCCGTTTCATGTCACGGTATAACATTAATATTAGTGTCACTCGCATATCACACGTCAAATGAAAAATAAAAATATCTTTATGTATATATTTATATGTGTATCTAGTTTTATCTATGGACAATACGGTTGGTATTTTTTCTGGTCTTTTTTTTCGTGCATTTTTTTTTTCTGTTTTTATTATATTTTTGTCTCTTAATAGCATTGTAAGAAATCGAACGGTGTTAATAAATCGACATTTTTATCCACACACGAAATTCTTCGCTTTCCATGTTGGTATTTTTTTATCTCA
>JABFQA010001923.1:0-12358 GCA_022817065.1 Probaryconus sp. ZL-2020 | reverse complement strand
CAGAACTATTTCGTTAATCCAATATAAAACGCTCTGTTCATAAAGTATGATAAATTCAAATTTGCAATATTCTGTCATACGATGAGTAAAATAGAGAACCTTATTATCGGTCCAATTTTCTAAAAAGATTATGGTACAACATATTTAATGTTAACAATTCATTCAAATATCTCTCATAATTCATTTCTTTATTATAATGACCACTTTAATATATGATACTTGAAGAAAATAAATTGACTTTTTTTTTGAATCCTCGACTTCTTCTGTTACTTTTGATAACGTGGTTCATTGAATTAATATCATAATAATAATAACGCATCTATATTTCTATCCTTGGAAATGTATAAATATCTTATGAGCTGATCTTCAACTACCACTTCGTAATTCGTCGCTAGTCTGCGCTATTTAGAAAATGTTTCTCTTAGCGGGCGGTAATTCATTATAACTTTCACTTGGGATGACAACACGCTATTCTTCTCTCATTTTCAAATTCCCAATCGTCTAATATCATAACGTGATCATAACTAATTTTCTATCTTATCAGTTTCATCTGTTTCTTTCTTTTTTATATAAAATGTTTTCATGATAAACTCTTAGTAATGATTAGGGGCATAGAAATGGGACTTTTTGTTCAGTTAAAGAAATGCAATTTTTTTTCTTATTTCGCAAAGATAAAAAATTTGCATCTTTGTCATTTTGTTTTATACGAATACAAAGGTATATATGCATTTTAAGGTAATCTAAATTGTATGTGCTTGTGCAATGAAGCAAATGCAGCAAAATTTTGAATTTGCGCACATTGCAGTTGAATCCGAACACATTGCAATGCGTTGACGCATGAAATAAAGTGTACTGATGCATAAAACGTGATATGAAAATAATTATTAAAAGAATTAATCGTATAAACATATGATCATTACGATTTTAAGATTGTTAGTCTTTTTAAACTTTTAATTCATAGATTTCAGAACAAAGAATAATATTAATCAATCCTTAAACATTTTAATAGGCACAAATGGGAATAGAATGAAGAATGTCTCGTACAACAAGTGATGTAAAAAATCAAGAACGCAAAGAGGAACGGAGAGAAAATGGCAAATTTGGGGAATGGCTTGGTGGTGCAGTAAGAGCCATGACAGAAGCCAACAACACTGGATACGTTGTTTTAGGTGACACTAAATATGGACTGCGTTTGTCACGGGTACGAATGAAAAAAAAAAAATAAATAATAATAATATATAAGACATACTTTAAACATAAAAAAAACTCCAAAGAAAAAAAAAAAATCTTTCCAGGACAACCACCTCTCTTCAATTAAAGCAAAACCATCGCAAGAGACAAAGAAGAAAAGGAAGTCGAAGGAAGACGAATATCAGGAATGGATGTCAGAGAAATCCGGATGTTCCGACAGATCAACATCCGACCTGGTCGGCAGCGTAACCGATTGCTGTTGCATCGGGCCACGTTCTCGTCTACCTGTTCCACGTTTTTCATTATCATCGACGTTAACGGAAAACGTCTCATCGTCGTCGACCGTTGCGATTGCTTCGATTCCGGTTTCCACTGCTCTTCAACCTCCCACTAAAGCCCACCCGAGCAGCGAAACAGCGGCCCAATTGCCGCCAAACTCAAATTCTAATAATAACCGCGGATGGCTGCAAACGAGTGACGGCGCCAGTGCTAGCATCACCATCGGCAAAGATCCGCAATCATCGTGCGTACTACTAACAACATCTAATGTTTCGAGACGTTCGTCATTTGGCGTTGTTGCAACAACATTAACATCAACACCTTCGTCAACAGTGACCACAGTACCGTCACGACATTATCCCCAGTGGAATAAACCACAGGTACGACTTGACTTATCTCCTGCACTTTTATTTCGACCGGAGAGACAACTCATTTCCAATCGTATTTCCTTTTTTAAATGACGCTTAAAATATGACGTAGGTCATAAAACATTGGCTGCTGCTGTACAAAAAAAAAAAAAAAAAAAAAAAAAAAACAAAGGTGTGTCTTAATTTTAGACCGTGATGATTTAGGAAATGATGGTTTGATTACTTTCGAGAATGAAGATGCTTTTAGATTTAGAGAAATAAACCTGGAGTTGAATCCTTTGACAATTAAAGGAGTTTTGATTTTTGTCTTTTAGTTGTCTGATACAACAGAAAGTAACAATCGAATGAAATACGAAGAAGTGGGATTCTGACATACGAATAATATAGCAAGATGATTCTTCTTTCTATAATATTTATCAGTCTATATATATTACATTTTTTTATTCATCCGCATGTTGTTTCGTGTTAATTTAACTGTATAACGTATTTTTATCGCAGAATATTTCAGTAGATATCATCAATTTATTTGTTGAAAGAAAAGCAAGCAATAAGTTGGCTTCACTCATCGGGTAAATATTAGTTATTCCGAAAATAGTCGACGTTTCATTTGGCGTACGAGAACCAAATTTTCTGTAGTTTTTCAATTGTGGACACAAACTGTAGGTGCTTCATTCATCTTTTATTCATTTCATGAAAACTAGATTATATTGATATATTGTAAATTAACTAAATAAATATGTATTGGATAAATGTTTATTTTAATTAAATGGTTGATGAAAAACAAATTTTTTACTCAAACGAAGAGCTTTGAAATTGACATTTTAAAAGGATTAAGGACATTTTCTAATCAATTTTTAATGTTCAGGAAGCGATAATAACTGTGGATCGATTGCACAAATTTCGATGGAGCGGTGGAGGAGGAGGAAGTGGCAAGAAGTCTTCTTCTGGCACTCGAAGCGAAAAAGCAGATCGTCTTCGTGAGCTGACGGAAAAATTAAAAGGGCCAACTCCTGTGCCACCGCCAAGAAGACCATCTAGAACTCAAAATTCTTTATCTCCTCCAATCATTGGAAGCCAACCACCTGAAAAATCACTCAAACAGGTGAAAACAGTACGACAAATTTATCAACAAAATTACCATTTTCATTGAAACGTGGAGAAAAATGATTTGCTTTAACAAGCGTTAAATTTTTTAGGAATCCTCTACCACCGCCGACAACAGTACAACCGACAGCAATGTTTCCACTTCAACTCAAAGAAATCTGCTTGGTGAAGGAAGTGTTTCAACCTTTTCGAATCGACCAAGTGTTTCTGATGATGTTGAAAGCACCAGTTATCATTGCCAAGACGAAACAGTATCAACTAATATTGCCCCTGAAACTTCTACTACTTCCACAATCCCAGTTTTATCAAAAAAGAATTTAAAGTTAAACCGACTAAACGCAGATAGAAATAGTGACGACGTTAGCAAAAATAAAAATCACAAACGAGACGTCAAACATTATCGTCAGTATAGTGATTCACTTGTAGATAATATTTGTAAACGTGCCGATGATGTATGTATGCCTTCCTTACAATTACCTGGCACCTCGAAGGAAGACGACAATGCATCAAATTCTGAAACGAACGAACAATCGCAAAATCTCATCACAGCTTCTCACAGATCTGTTCCATTTAGAAGTGCTTCGTTTGGACAAGCCGATTTAAATCCAGGTACCACCAAGCAATTTTAAGAATCATTACGCATTTTTTATAACTGAGAATTTAACACAAAACATAATTTCTTACAAATAATCATAATTTATTTTCAGAATTTCGTCAGAAACCAGAACCAATAAGAGATTCTTGTATTCCCGATTGCAAAGAAACTAAAGCTAGTACCTTACCTCGACGACGTGTGAACGTTAATACATGTACATCAGTCGTAGCAGATGATCCAATTCAAGGCAGTCCAAGAGCATCGACTCCCAGCTTGGACAGTGCTGTTGGATCTGCGGAAGCTCTTGGTCTATCAGCTGGTAACGTTGGCGTCAAAGATATTCGACCTTTGAGCGATGGATCAGATAGTTTAGCCACCTCTAGTGCCTTCACTAGTCCGGAACCTGTAACAGAAATCAATGATCCCAAATCAGATACAGTCTCCTCTCAAATGTGTAATGAATTAATATTGCCCCCCACCACAGAAGTCATAGCAGACAACGTTACGAACATTCCATCTCATAAAGGTAACACAATTTTCCAACGTCAAATTTGGAATTGAATGTGATGTAATTGTTATTTTTCATTAACAGAAATACAGATAGAACCACACACAGTAATTGTGACACCGCCAATAGAAGAATCAAGATTGAGTCAAGTCAGTGAGATCAGCGAATCAGCCAATGATGCACAATCAAATACCACGACTTCAGGAAAATTGAGAAGAAGCCGAGGTGATCATAGTAAACGACGAAAAGGTGTTTACATAACTCAATGGCCAGATACACTTGAAATAGATCGTAATAAATTGCTAACTCAAAGCAGTGAAGAAAGAGATGATCTACCTGCCACGTCCAGTGATTTGTCTGATTGTGAAGGTCAAATTCCAAAACGGTAATTTTATAATTTCTCTCTTTTAATGTTTTATCCAAATGCGTGATTCAATTTAATGGCGTATGCAATTGATGCAGATACAGTAAAAAACCTTTACGAGGTCCTTACGGTCAAATGTTGGAGGCTGAAATGGCGAAACCACGAATAACCGATGTAGGAAATTTAAACGATGATCTCCGCTCTAGAAGAAAAATTTCAGCTAATCTTTCGTATAACGATAGCAGTCGTTCTCAGTCAGAGTTGCCGACACCTTGCCATCAACGAACCACGTCAAGTCCTAGCAAACTCGAAGGATTAGCAGGACCTAGTCCTGAATTGCTTGCTGAATTATTAAGAGGATCTTCTGAAAGAGTTGCTTGTAATTTAGCTTATAGGAATGTGAGTACGTTAATAAAAAAAGCCATACAGATTATTAACTTATAAATTAAGTAATAATTGTAATGTATAAATTTTTTTTAGGATACAAGAACACATGTCGTTGTAGAACTGTATGATACCGAACGATCGTATGTAGAGGCTTTACAAATACTAGTCAACGTGAGTTACAATATAATACTTTCACATCATCAATTAAAAAACTAGAAATATTAATAAAGTAATGATCTATGTTTTCAGAAATATTTTCAGTCTCTTAAAAGTCCTGAAAATTCTGGCTTGATAGATTCTGCAACAGTCGATGAAATCTTTTATCAAGTGAGTAATGAAATATAATAAATCATTTATTAATTCTTCAATCAAAAACCAAGTGTAAAAATATTTGTTTTTCCAGATACCTTCCATACTTGGTCATCATGAAGTATTTCTGGTTGAATTAAGAAAACGTCTTGAAACATGGGAATTAAGGCAGACAATTGGCGATGTGTTTCTCAATGTGGTAAGATTATAAATGTTAATTTGATTTGATTTATTGAACTGCTGCTCAATTTAAATAACAAAACCTTTCAATGGAATTAATTTCAGTTTACAAAACCTGATGTATTAGAAACATACACGTTGTTCCTCAACAACTGGAAATGTGCTAAAAAGACGATAAAAACAGCTTGTCAGACAAAACCTGCGTTTGCACGTTTTTTAGAGGTAATTCCAATTATGTGAATTCTCACTGTTAGTAAATTTTCATTATTGTCATGAATTTTCAAAGGTTCATTTGTTAACATAGATAATGGAAAGGGAGCATAAAGGAAAGTTGGGATTAGACCAGCTTCTGATAAAGCCAGTACAAAAAATTCCTCGCTATGAACTGTTAATTCAAAGACTTTTGAAACACACAGAAACATCGCATCCAGATTACGATCTTCTTTCAGCAGCATTGAAAGAGGTACACGAATTGGTTGTAAAAATTAATTGCACCGAAAGAGAATCACTTGAATGGGAACAGCAACAGTCTGCTCTAAGAGAAGTACAAGCTGTTGTAGAAGGATTAGCAGGAATTGTAACTCATAATAGGTAATGACTAAAATACATTATTTTTTAACTTCAGAACTTCAGACTGATTCAAATTTTTTAACCTTATAAATATTTGATTTGTAGGGCTTTTATACGTCATGATCTAGTCACTATCATATCTAACCAAGGTAATCGAAAAGAACGAGCATTATTTTTATTCTCTGATCTCTTAGTTATTACGAGTATCAAGAGAAGAAGTGGAACAATAAAAAAACCAACTACGTAAGTAGATATAAAATATCATTATTAAAAAACATATACTATGCAAAAAATTTTATTGAACATTGAGAAAATAATGTCTTCCATTATAGATCCTGTCCAAATAGTCTTAGTAGCTTATTGGAAACGAACAAGTACAAAATGCTTATGAGAATTTCTTTGGATGATTTGGAAGTGGTGAAATGTAAGTTTTTTAATTAACTTATTAAAGTTGAATTGAAGTTAAGTAAATTTAACATTTCATTGCATTTAAAGCAAAAGACGAAAATCTAAGAAGGATGGCTCAAGAGGTTGACCAATTAAGGGAAGACTGCAACATCCTTTCCCAAATGCAAGATCTTGCAGCATCATTACATGGTCCTATGCAACAGATTGAAGACATCATAAAAGAAAATCTTGTACAAGCACAACGTCAATTAGCCGAAAGAAATGCTGCTCATTCACAATTGGCTTGTTTGGAATTAACACTTAATACACAGTACGTCACTATTACTATTACTATTACTATTATCCCAAATTCATAATCATCTTATTAAATCTGAAATTATTAAAATTATTCTTAGATCAGGAATGGAGAATATAACAGTCATGTTTTCAAAGCCAGACAGAAGAGCAAGTTGGGAAGAAACTTTTAAAGAGATCAAACAAAAATTAGGTGAGATATCTAAAATATTTTACGAGTAATGACACAATTGAAGAATAGTCTACGTTTCTTATGTAATCACTTTATAGTACTTTCTATAGAACACAGGCCATCTCCTGAATTCATCGGACCACTTCCTATTCGAAAAACTAGAGCAGGACTTCAGTTTACTTGTGCAGCTCCTGTTTTGCCAATTAGTCCGGATTCAACGAGAGACGTATGGGTATGTAACAGTGATGGTTACGTGGGGCAAGTTTGTGTGCTGAGCCTCAGTCCAGAACCAGCTCAAGTCACTTCGTGCAATGGTGTTTGTAACTCAAGAATACTCTGTATTGCTGCAATTCCTGCGAGCACTTCAACGTAAGCATATTGCCCTATTACTTTGATAATTATATGGGGATGAAATTTCAAAAGTTGATTTTTCAAAAATCATCACAAACAAATATTTAAAACATTTAATTTCACCTTTGATTCAGCATTATCACAAGAGATTCCACTTGTAGTGGCTTATTAAACAACAAAACTAGTTTAAGCATTTCATCTCAAGATATTCCAACGATAACACGAAATATTGAATTAGACAGGTAATTGGCATTTTTTAAAGTTTCTTCTTCAGTGTCCAATCATGATTATGGTTATTAACGAAAATAATGATGACTATTTTTTTCTTTTTTTCTTTTTTTTTTTTTAGTATTTCAAGTTCTGATGAATCGGATTCTGATGACAACATTCCATTTACCGAAACATCTAATTTTCCTTTGGATGACAGTAGTATGTCTACCATTAACAATGGTACATCTAAAGAGGACGACGTGAATCAGCCAACAATGTGGTTGGGAACAGAAGATGGCTGTATTCATGTGTACAATTGCAGTGATAACATAAGAATAAAAAAGAACAAAATCAAAATACAACATGGAAGTAGCGTGCACTGCATTATGTAAGTATTCGATCGCAAAAAAAAAAAAAAAAAAAGAAAAATTATAAATTCATTTACAATTTTTCTAATTGATTTTTCTTTAGATACGTTGATAACAAAGTTTTTGTCTCTCTTGCCAACGGAGATGTGACAACATATTGTCGTGACAAATGTAAGTACAATCTGTTTTCTGAATTTATCTATTTTCTTAACGAATTAAATGTAATTGTTTGTTATCAGTAGGTGGTTGGAATTCAACCGACTCAAAAACTGTAACAGTTGGGAGCGTCGCGACACCAGTCACCAAAATGCTTCCAGTGTGTGGAAAGTTATGGTGTGGATGCCATAATAACATTAAAGTCATTAATCCTAATACTCTGGATATCGAACATTCTTTTATAGTTAATAATGATACGAATCGATGGATATCTTGTATGGCAGGCTCGGGAAGTTTAGGAGTTTGGATTTCGTTACACAATAGTGCAATACTCAGACTGTTCCACGCGACTAGTTATGACTGTTTAATTGATGTTAATATTGCTCCATCTGTTACAAAAATACTTTCTGGTTAGTTGATGAAAATGATTTTATGATTTTTTTTATTTGTCTGAAGTTCTTATTGATTCATTCATCGATAATTGCAAAAAAGGAATACAATCATTTCTAATAATTTGCGAAATCTAACTCCACTAAAGATTTTGCAAATTCTTTCTTTAAGTTGCTTTTTGCAAATTTTTCGATGAATTAATCAATGAGAAAAATAATGCATTATTCTTTTATTTCATAAACATTCTATTTTATAGGCTGCGACGATATAATAAGGCAACACAAAGCAGCGTGCTTAAGGGTTACAGCATTATTATCCTGTAATGAATTGTTATGGATTGGAACCAGTGCTGGAGTACTCTTAACTTTACAAGTGCCACAAATAAAACAAACGACTGACAGGATTTTGCAATCTCCTACAATAATAGGTGTGCAATGTTTTCAATGATTTACAGTGCAAAGTTGTTTGCAAAATTGCAAATTTATAAACTGCAACCATGATTTTTTTTTGTTGTTGTTGTCATAGGTATACCACATGGTCACACTGGTCGAGTTAGATTCCTAACATGCGTTGAAGCAAACGAAATACTAAAAGAAGATGAGATGCGAACGAAAATAAATCATTACGCTTTGAAGACAACGAATGTACAACAAAACGTTAGCAGAGGAAGATTGTTAGTTATTTCTGGTGGCGATGGATATGAAGATTTTCGTGGACCACATGGTTCTACTGAATTGCAAGCTGGTCGTGAAGATTCTACAAATCATTTACTCTTGTGGAAGGTATGTGACTGTCAAAATTTAATAATGACTAATATTTACATATTTTACATTTACAATCTACAAAATAAAATATTTTTAAATGATAACATATAATTATACAAATATTATAAAAAAAAATATTTACCTTCTTCTCCATTAACCCTCCGTTGGTGAAATTTTTTTTTTTTCTTTTTCACTATGTAACAAGATCACTCGGTTATCTTTTTCTAGGCGGGAAATCCCTATACACTTCAACAACGGAGGGTTAATTGAATTTCAGCAATATAAAATAAAATATAAATTATTGAAATTAATATCGTCTCATATACCCAGGTTTATAATCTAGAAAATAAAAAATAGCTTAATAGCCTAAGATTAATAAATTAAAAAAGTGTTTTTGCAAATTACCGATAACGATTAATGATGATTTTTTTGTTAAATTTGATTGTAATTGAATAAATTGCTTTTATATTTTATTTTATGTTTTAGAGCAACATTTATTCATCCAGGATCCTTTTCTGAAATGTTCCATATTCCAGTTATACTTGAAAACATAACTCAAAATCAAAGCTTTAGTTACTTTTATTTAAAAAAACGATTGTCCTGACGTAACTTTTATTAATTTGTAGTATACTATTTTACTTAAAAAATTGACATTATTCCATTTCTAGTTTTGTTAATTGTTAAATATTTGAAATAAATTTCGTTATCTTTATTCGATTAAAATTACATTATATTGAGACATGAAAAATCAAAAGTCAGCACGTCTCATTCTTAAATGTTTATACAAGTTCATTGAAAATTCAGTCAAGTTAATTATTTAACTCAAAAAAATTAGAAGGCACTGTCATCAATTTACAAATCGATCAAATCTAATCAAACAATCTTAACGTTAAAAGAAAAAGTCACGGAATTAAAACGTGACCATTACAGAACAACATCTGTTCAGGTAATATAAATAAAACTTTAAAACTAAAAATGAACCAAAGAAATTATTAAAAAAGTGAGAATTTCGATTTACAGCAAAATTTTTTAAATAAGGAAGTTCAAAGAAACAGGAAACAAAGAAGGCACCAAGCCAGCCAAGCCAACCAGCAACCAGGAAGGAAGTAAGGAAAGGAAAAAGAACGAAAGTCAACCAAAACGAACTAATCAGTCAAAAAACCACGCAGGAGGAATGAAAGAAAGAAGAAAACAAGAGGAAAAGGATGAAAGGAGTAAAGAAAGATATGAGGAAAGAAAGAAGGAAGGAAAGAAGAAAGTAGGAAAGGTAAGAAGGAAGGAAGGAAAAAAGGAAGAAAGGAAAGAAGAAAAGAAGAAAGGAAGCTAGGAAGGAGGGGAGAATGGAATGAATGATGGAGGGAAGAAAACATACAAGGGCGGAAGGTAGGAAAGAAGAAACGAGGGAAGAAAGGAAGGAGGGAAGGACGAAATTGGGAGGTAAGCAAGCCAATTAGTAAATCAGCCACGCTTCTATCAAACCAGCCATCCACACAAACAGCAACCTAACAAAAAACCACTAGTCACCAGATGTCTAACCAAGTCAGCCGACCAGCAAGTAAAATCAACAGAAAAACCGGTAAACAAGCAGTCGACAGTTAGCAGCCAACCAGCTATGTAATCAGTCAACAAACCTATTATCCAACCAGCCAACCAGGCAGTTTATCATCCAAAAGCTAGCCAGTAAATTAGCCGGCAAATCAGTTAGCCAAGTAGTCTACCAGCCAGCTCACCAGCCAAGCAGCCTACCAGTTAACTTATCCCGCAAAGCAACTATACAACCTGCAAGCCAAGCATCTAGCTTACCAGCCAAAGAGCCGTCCAACAAACCTGCCAGCCAACCAGAAAATCAGCTGCCCAATAGCCTACTGCCAATCAGCCAAACTACCGAACAGTTGGTCACTCAGTCTACCACAAACAGCGAACTAACCAGCATACCAGTCTGTTTTAACAGTAGATAAACCAGCCCTATCAGGAACCCAAACAGCCGCCAGCCAATCAGCCAACCAACCAACCAACCAAACAGCACTCCATTTAACCAACCAGCCAACCAGCATGCAAACCAATGAGTCAGCTTACCAGTCAGCAAAGTAAAATTTTTCGTATATTATAATCTACAAATTATTGATAATTCTACAATACTTATTAGTAATGATATAAATGCATTATCAATGTTTCATACAAAAGTCTGTAGTGTTATTTTCAGAAACTTTTAAAGAATCCACTGGGTATATTTTTTGTTAAGAGACATTTGTTAACTATTCTGTTAACAACGACGCGGTTGGATAGCGAACGGTATATGATAAATATATTATCAGAAGCAGACTCTTATTTTCATTGCACATAGTCTCAGAAATTATTGATTCTGCGCACTGTTCGTGCCTTTAACAGGGTGTCACTTATATGTAAAATGTCGTAATGACAGAATCTATATCAAACATTTAAGCAGCAGCATGCAGATTCTCCGTTAGACATGTCACGTTGTTTAAATTAATAGATAATATTCCTGACACTATTTAAAATAACATTTACTCTCAAATATGAAACATTTTAATAAGTATTGGAAACATTCGAAAATTTATAAAATAAACTTGATTTAGTAGATTACCGTAAGTTAGCAATCCTGTACGAAATAGATAAAATATGACAACATATAATATACGTATAATACATGTATATTATCTATACGCGATACATCCAAATTATCCAAAAAGTATAAGACAATATCTATAATTCATATAACATACGTATATTATCTATATACGATACATAAAATTTGAAAAATGTAAATAAACTTTTAATACAAATTTATATAACAGTATTTAGTTCTAGAACCAACGATAAAATTTGCTATATGAAGAAAAATATAAAAATAAATTTTCAACATTTACAAAAATTGAAAATTTCTTTAAGTATCATGTTCGAAATCAATAAAGTATAAAACAGTAACAAATTTTAATAGACTTTTATTACGAATGTATATAATAGTATTTAGTACAAGCACAAACGATAGAATTTGCAATATGGTGAAAAATGTAAAAATAAATTTTCTTCATTTACAAAAAATTGAACTCTTTTTCAGGACCATGTTCACATGAGGAAAAGTATAAGACAATATCTATTATACATATAAAATACGTATATTATATGTATATGATACATAAAATTTTAAAAATGATAATAAACTTTACTAGAAATTTATATAACAGTTTTTAGTTTAAGAGCCAACGATAGAATTTATAATATGGCAAAAAATTAAAAAAGTTAAATAATTACTTTTTTTTACACAAAATGAAACTTTTTTTGGGTATCATTTTCGAATTCGAAAAAGTATAGGATAATATCTAATATACGTATAATATGCGTATATAATCTGTACAAGATATATTCAAA
>JABFQA010001922.1:0-12362 GCA_022817065.1 Probaryconus sp. ZL-2020 | reverse complement strand
TTCTTTTCTTTAGCTTATATCAATTAAAGATAACTAAAATAAAATCTCAAAATATTATTTTTAACTAAAATAATCTCAAAATATTATTTTTATTTTACAGTACAACTTGATTCCAAAAGCTGTGTTATCTTTAAAAGTACTTCAGGAATTACCAATTATCGTAGTACTTATGTATCAAATCTACAAGCAAAATGTCCATCAGGACGTGTCAGATTTCATTCCATTGATCATGTCAACGATAACATTGCAGCCGAGTCTGCAGCACAGGACAGCACCAGGTTTTAATAAGGAAGTTTTTGTAGACTTTATGGGAGCTCAAATCAAAACCCTCTCATTTTTGGCTTATATAATCAGAATTTATCAAAATGTTGTTTCTCAAAATAGTGCAATGATGGTTAAAGGAATGTTAGGACTTTTGTCACTCTGTCCAATGGAAGTAGCGCATTTAAGAAAAGAGCTGTTAATAGCAGCAAGGCACATTTTAGCTACTGACTTGAGAACTAAATTTGTTCCGCATATGGAACGTTTGTTTGACGAGGAAATTTTATTAGGCCATGGTTGGACCACACACGAATCCTTGCGACCTTTAGCATATTCTACACTTGCAGATTTAGTACACCATGTAAGACAATCGCTACCTCTTTCAGACTTGGCAAGAGCAATTCATCTTTTTAGTAAAAACGTCCACGACCAAAGTTTACCTACGACCATCCAAACAATGTCATGTAAATTGTTGTTAAATTTGGTCGAATGTATAAGACAAAGATCTGACGAAGAAAATAGCAATCAAGGAAGGGAGCTTCTCATGAGGATGCTCGAGGTATTTGTCTTGAAATTTAAAACAATAACGAAATTGCAGCTACCAATTTTAATGGCCAAAGCTAAGCAGGCTCAACAAATGCAGCAAGAAAATAACAAACTTGATATAGATGTTAAAGCAGAAATAACCGAAGAAAAAGAAAACAAGAACAAATTCGGTGGTTCCTTAACTCAGTCAATGAGCTATAATGTAGCCGATTACCGAAGTTTAATAAAAACTCTTGTTTGTGGAGTAAAAACTATAACCTGGGGATGTGCCAATTGCAAATCTGGCGAAGTAACTCAGCCAAAACAATTTCAACCAAAAGAAACGTTAGTTTTTATACGTCTAGTGAAATGGGCGCTTCAGGCATTGGACATTTACACTATTGGACCCCCGTCTCCGGCCGCAGCAGTAGCTCAACCTGGAAGAACGGCGCCTACCCAACAACCTCAAACAGTCAGGACTAAAGAAGAAAAAGAAGTATTAGAACATTTCAGTGGAGTATTTTCCATGATGAATCCACAGACTTTCCAAGAAATCTTTTCGACGACAATCGACTACATGGTTGAACGCATTTTCAAAAATTGCGCTCTGCAGATCGTTGGCAATTCATTCTTAGCAAATCCTACGACCTCTCCAATATTTGCTACAGTTTTAGTGGAGTATCTTTTAGAGAGAATGGACGACATGGGTTCAAATGTGGAACGCAGTAATTTATACTTAAGGTTATTTAAACTTGTTTTTGGAAGTGTTTCCCTCTTTCCAGCAGAAAACGAGCACATGTTACGACCGCATTTACACCAGATCGTTAACCGATCTATGGAATTAGCGATGTCAGCAAAAGAACCATATAATTATTTCTTATTACTGCGTGCACTTTTTCGCTCCATAGGTGGAGGATCTCATGATCTACTATATCAAGAATTTTTACCACTATTACCTAATTTACTTGAAGGTTTAAATCGCCTTCAGTCAGGATTGCATAAACAACATATGAAAGATTTATTTGTGGAGTTATGTTTAACAGTTCCTGTGAGATTGAGTTCACTTCTGCCGTATCTTCCAATGTTGATGGATCCTTTGGTTTCAGCACTGAATGGTAGTCACACTCTTGTCAGTCAAGGATTGCGTACATTAGAATTGTGCGTCGATAATCTTCAACCTGATTTCCTATATGAACATATTCAACCAGTGAGGGCAGATTTGATGCAAGCTCTCTGGCGCACACTACGGAATCCAACTGACCAGGTCGCTCATGTTGCATTCCGTGTATTGGGTAAATTTGGCGGAGGAAATCGCAAAATGATGATCGAACCACAGAAATTGGAATACAATGACAGGGAATCCAGTTCGCCAGCAGTCATTGCTTATTTCCAAGATCCTCCAAGGCCTATTGAATTCCCTGTCGAAAAGGTGATTGAAACTGCTACAAATGGTTTGAGATCCACAACAGCAGATCCATTTTATCGTAAACAGTGTTGGGAAGTCATTTATTGTTACATAGCAGCGTCAATGCGATTGGACGACGATGGAGACATAATTAATAAATTATTTGCTCATCCTGCTTTCAAAGAAGGCAAAGTTCCACACCAACAAACTTCACCGCTCAAAAATTCAGACATCGTTGCCAGAAGTGTTCAACAAACTGCACTCACCGGACTCTTCGTAGCTCTAACTTTGAAAGAATTGAAGCCCGAAGTAAACATGGCTGCCGTTTGCGTTACAAGGCATTATTTATTAGTGGCCATAGCACAACAAGCAGGACCATTTTGCATTACAGGAAAGGACATAAAACAACAGATACAGGATCCCCTGGTTTTAATCGACGCAATAGCTGTTGTAATGGGTCATGAAGAAAAAGAACTTTGCAAAGCAGGTCACTTGGCTTTACATCTTTTACTTGAAACAGCTTCCAGTATCATGGGCTCGAAACAAAGAGCTTGCCAGTTGCCTCTAATGGAATACTTAGCAGACAAAATGTGCACACTTTGTTACGAAAGAGCCTGGTACGCGAAATTAGGCGGTTGCATTGCAATCAGATTCTTATTTGAAAAGATGGCAATAAAGTGGGTGCTAAATCACTTATTCATTTTCCTCAAGGCCCTTATGTTTGTTATGATGGACCTCACTGGAGAAGTTTCTAACGGTGCTATAGACATGGCGAAGAGTAACCTGGAAAAAATGTTACGCGTTTGCATTCATCCGGATATTCGAGACGATAACATTGAATTAACCGAGGCAAAGAACAAGGCTCTATTTGACGTTACGCACGAACTTGTGAGACAAGTTACTTCGCCTCATACTTTGGTCCGGGAACAAGCGATGTCTTCTTTACATTTGTTGGCAGAAATTCAGAATAAAAACGTTACAGAAGTCATGGAACCTCACAAGGAAGTTTTGGCGGATATGATCCCACCGAAGAAACACTTGCTCAGACACCAACCAGCTAACGCGCAGATTGGATTAATGGATGGGAATACTTTTTGTACAACACTCACACCTCGACTTTTTACTATAGATCTATCAATCATGGAGCATAATGTGTTTTTCCAGGAATTGCTGGCTCTTAGTGAAGCCGAAGATGTGAACTTGAACAAGCTTCCGTGTTACAAATCTGTTTCCAGCCTAATCCCGCTGCGCAAATCGGCTTTGCGAGCTCTCGCCGCTTGTCATTACATTGGCCAGTGCCGAGAGAGGATCTTCTCTGTCTTGTATAAAGCATTAGAGAAGCCAAATGCAGAACTCCAGCAAGCCGCCTTCGAGTGTATGCAAAAATTCATTGCAGGTTTTCAAATTGATATGGAATCTGTACACACTATTTTAAGACCTATGTTATTGACTCTCGGTGATCACAGAAATTTGAGCTTGAATTGCGTCCGACGTCTGTCATATTTAACACGACTATTCCCCAGCACTTTCAGCGTAACGTTATGTGAACAGTTGTCGCAACACCTGAAGAAGTTACTAGAAAATTTGGTTCAAGCTCAGAAAGGAATTTCTAAATCAGGTGAAACCGAACAAAAAATTGCCACGATCATTGGAATATATCATCAGATACCCGCAGCATCGTCGAAATTCATCGATATTCTCTGCAGATTGGTACTACAGGCTGAAAAAACATTACTCGTGGAAGCATCTAGTCTATTCCGTATTCCACTGATGAAATTCCTTCTACGCTACCCAACCGATACTTTGAGCTTCTTACTACACGACAATAACATCAAGGATCAACAATGGAGCAGGTACTTGGAGTACCTTATTAAACACGAAGATGGAAAACCATTCAGAGATGTGTTACAAAACAGCATATCAAGATTAATAACAATGCTGTTAATACACTCACAAACAAATTCAACGTTGAATCATATAGAGAAAAATGAACTACAACATCAAGCTGTTAGAATAATTTCAGTACTGATTAAATACGACGAGCAATGGCTGTCAACTCAAACCCAACTGGCAATTGCTCTGAAACAAATATGGTGCAATGATGAATATCATACATTGCACAAAAAAGTCGAGAGTGTCGACTTCAGTCACTGGAAGGAACCTAAGCTCATTGTCAAAATTTTATTACATTACTTCAAACATCATCCCAACGATATTGATCTTCTTTTCCAATTGTTACGCGCTACTTGTGACAGATTCATTCCTGATTTCCAATTTCTACGTGATTTCTTAGAAAACACCGTTGCACAGGAATACACCGTGGAGTGGAAGAGAAGTGCTTTCTTCAGATTCGTGGAGCACTTCCCAACGAACAACATGTCCCAGGAATTGAAAGCTAAAGTCCTACAGCTGATCATCATCCCTTGTTTCTCCGTGAGCTTCGAGAGAGGCGAAGGTACCAAACTTGTTGGTGGTGCACCAGAACCGTACCAGGACAATCCAGAGAACGTAGTATCTGTATTCATCAGTAAAATCATTGACCCGGACAATCCATTCGGTTCAACCGATTGCGTAAGGATATCTCTCCTACAGTTTTCATGTCTTCTGGTGGAACAAGCATCCCAGCACATTCACGATGTAACAAACAAAAGGCAAGGAAATAAACTTCGACGCCTCATGACTTTCGCATGGCCATGTTTACTTGGCAAAAATTGCGTGGATCCAGCAACAAGATACCATGGTCATCTTCTTTTAAGTCATATAATAGCAAAGTTTGCCATTCATAAAAGGATTGTGTTACAGGTATTTCATAGCTTATTAAAAGCCCATGCGCAAGAAGCCAGAGTTGTTGTAAGACAGGCATTGGAAATATTAACACCTGCAATGCCAGTGAGAATGGAAGACGGAAACACGATGTTAACACATTGGACTAAGAAGATTATTGTCGAAGAGGGCCATTCTATGCAGCAGTTGTTTCACATATTGCAACTCGTTGTCCGACACTATAAAGTCTATTATCCAATTAGACATCATCTTGTTCAGCATATGGTGAATTCAATTCAAAGGCTAGGCTTTAGTCCTTCAGCGACACTGGAGCATCGAAGATTGGCCGTAGAATTGGCAGAAGTTATCATTAAATGGGAATTATACAGAATCAAAGACGAAACTGATAATCAAGAAACTGGTGGAACTGGAACAATGACAGGACCGATTAAAAGATCTTACATGGACGAAGGATGTTCAAAGCGCGTGGTTGCCCAAGGGGCTGGTGGACAACCTATTCCTATCATTGCGCCTAAGGTCGAGCCAGGAGCTACGAAACCTATTGAAAGAAATCATACGGATGCAATTTTAAATTTCTTATTGAGACTTGCTTGTCAAGTTAACGATGTGAGTACTGCCCAAGGTAATCCAGGCGAACAGTTGTCCAGACGTTGCGTGACGCTTCTTAAAATGGCACTGAAACCTGACGTTTGGCCTCAGTCATGTGACTTGAAATTGGCTTGGTTGGATAAAGTATTCGCCAGTGTCGACACACACCAGCCAAACTATGGTAACATTTGTACTGCATTAGAATTGTTAACCTTCTTGCTTGGTGTAATGAAGCGAGAACAAATTTTGGCAAGTTTCAAACCGCTACAACGAGGTTTAGGTGCTTGCATTGCGAATACTAATACCAAAGTAATTCGCCTTGTAAATGGACTTTTAAGTCGATTGATGACAATTTTCCCTACAGAACCAACGTCGTCGACAGTTGCTTCAAAGTACGAAGAATTGGATACCCTATACACCACTGTTGGAAAATTCGTAAACGAAGGATTAGCAACTTATGAGAAAAACACAACAGCACCGCTCAGTTCATTATTTGGAACATTAATGATATTGAAAGCTGCTTGTACAAATAATCCTAGTTACATTGATCGATTGATTACCCCATTTATAAGAGTTTTGCATAGAATAACGAAAGAACATTTGAACCCCACTCAAACAGAGAGCAATCAAGTCAGCGGAGAACTAATGATAATGAGTTTGGACTTAGTGAAAAATCGCATTGTGGTCCTGAGCGTAGAGATGAGAAAATCATTTATTGGAGTTATTCTGGTTGCTCTTATAGATAAGACTCAGGATATAAAGGTAATGAAATCTATAGTCAAGATGCTTGAAGAATGGATGAAGAATAAGAATACTATAGCCATGAATCAAGCACCGAGCCTACGAGAAAAATCTATTCTCTTGGTGAAAATGATGCAATATGTAGAAAAGAGGTTCCCCGATGATTTGGAATTGAATGCACAGTTCCTGGAACTTGTTAATTACGTCTACAGAGATGAATCCTTGAAATCTTCCGAACTCATTTCTAAGTTAGAACCTGCATTCCTTAGTGGACTTCGTTGTACTCAACCACATATAAGAGCAAAATTCTTCGAAGTATTTGATGGATCAATGCCGAGGCATCTTCAGGATAGATTACTATACATTGTTTGCAGTCAAAGCTGGGACGCTATGGGACCACATTATTGGATTAAGCAATGCATTGAATTACTCATCGTCACAGCAAATTCTCAGAATTCTATTCAAATGGCAAATCAGGATACGTTATTACCAAGTTTGACATACCTGATAAATCTGGCAGACAGTGAAGAGCAGAAGAAATTTAACGAACAGGCTGTTATAAAATGTGATCCCGATGAAATACTGGAAGCATCTAAAGATATTTTTGATTTTGATTTATCAAACATTGATATCATAACTGGACCCAACGAATATTTCTACGAAAATTTACCAACTTTCTCAAATTTGACTATTAAGCAAGGACAATTTTTAGAAGAGATGAAAAAGATTAAGATTGATCAGTTCCTGAACGCGACGTCACAGCTCTGTCATATGGATACCAGTCTCGCTGAAAGAGTCTGGTTAGATTTGTTCCCAAGATTATGGAATATTTTGGATGAACATCAACAGAATTGTTTGATCCGAGAAATCGTGCCGTTCATTTGCAGCGGCACTCATGTCATACAAAAAGATTGTCATCCAAGTGCTATTGCAACTTTTGTTGAAGCATTGGCCCATTGTAATCCAGCAGTTCCTATGAGACCAGCGTTAATGAAGTATTTAGGAAAATCTCATAATTTATGGCACAGGATGACACTCAGTTTGGAACAAATGGCTTTTGATAGCACCAGCAGTCAATTCAAGAACAAACGTGAGTTAGACTGTTATGATTTTGAACCCGATAACAGTCCTCACGCGGAAGTACTGGATTCTCTATCTGACATGTATTCGTTATTGCGCGAAGAAGACATGTGGTCAGGACTTTGGCAAAAGCACGCGCATTATAAAGAAACGCTTCAAGCGACTGCATTGGAACAACAAGGATTCTTCGAGCAGGCTCAAGGTGCTTACGATGTCGCAATGACCAAATTTAAACAAGACTACGTTGCAACACCAGCGCCTTTTAAAATACAACGCGAAGCCCTGCTTTGGGAACAACAATGGACCCGATGTGCAAAAGAACTTAATCAATGGGAACTTTTATTAGAATATGGAACTAACGGTAATGAGAAGAATCCTTTCTTGATATTGGAAAGCGCTTGGAGAGTCGCTAATTGGGATTTGGTTAAAGAAGCTTTGGCACAGGTAAATAATGTTTTTTTTTATCTGTGTATTATTTATTTGCCTTCTGTTATGTCGTTTAATAATTATTTTATTTGTTTAAAATATAGGTTGAACACAATTGCCCTAAGGAAATGGCATGGAAAGTAAATCTTTATCGTGGTTTCTTAGCAATCTGTCACAATGATCCAGATCAACATCTAAGTAATGTAGAACGCTACGTCGAGGTGGCATCAGGATTCTGTATGCGCGAATGGCGCCGTTTACCACACATCGTTTCTCACATTCATCTACCTTTACTTCAAGCAGCCCAACAGATCATGGAATTACAAGAAGCCATGCAGATCCACCAGGGTCTTATTCACGGTCGAAGTTCCTCTCTTCATGACATGAAGGCTATTGTGAAGACCTGGCGCAACCGCCTACCGGTGATCGCGGATGACCTAAGTCATTGGTCTGACATCTTCGCGTGGCGCCAACACCATTATAATTTTATTTCCAGTCATTACGACAGAAGCTCAGTTTCTGGCCAAGATCAAAACACCAATCATTCCATGCTAGGAGTCCACGCATCGGCTCAAGCAATCATTCATTTTGGAAAAATCGCCAGAAAACAAAACCTGTGCGGAGTTTGCCTTGAATCTCTATCTCGTATCTATACAATCCCTAGTGTACCAATCGTTGACTGTTTCCAGAAGATAAGACAACAAGTGAAATGTTATGTACAGATGGCATCTGTTACTGGGAAAAACGAACTTCAAGAAGGTTTAGAAGTGATAGAATACACTAATCTAAAATTCTTTACGAAAGAGATGACAGCAGAATTCTGCGCATTGAAAGGAATGTTACTCGCAGCTATCGGTCGATCTGATGAGGCCAACAAATCGTTTTCCGTTGCGGTGCAATTACACGACACCTTAGTTAAAGCTTGGGCTCTGTGGGGCGATTATTTGGAGAATCTATTTACCAGAGACGCGAGACAGATTACAATTGGTGTCTCAGCGATTACGTGTTTTTTGCATGCATGTAGACACCAGAACGAGTCAAAATCTAGGAAATATTTGGCCAAAGTTCTATGGTTGTTGACGTACGATGATGAAAAATCCTCGCTTATGGAGGCGGTGGATAAGTATGCCGTTGGCGTACCACCAATACAATGGTTACCGTGGATACCGCAGTTGTTGATGTGTCTGGTTAGGCACGATGGTAATGTTATTTTAAATCTTCTTAGTCAAGTTGGGAGGATGTTCCCTCAGGCTGTGTATTTCTCAATACGTACATTGTATTTGACTTTGAAAATTGAACAAAGAGAAAGGCACAAGAGTGCACACGATGGCGATGGCAGAACTAATGTTGGTAATGTGCAACAACAAGGAGCACCTGAGACTGGGCCGATAAGAGCGACACCACCCATGTGGAGGTGCTCAAAGATTATGCACATGCAGAGAGATATACATCCTACTATTCTCTCAAGTTTAGAAGGAATTGTTGATCAGGTACAGATTTTTTTATTTCTGAGAATTAAATATTAAAACAGTTTTGAACAAATGTAATAATTTTTTTATATTTTATATATATAGATGGTTTGGTTCCGAGAAACTTGGTATGAAGAGGTACTGAGACAATTAAGACAAGGATTGGGCAAATGTTACGCCATAGCTTTTGAGAATAGAGGAGCTGTCAGTGAAGCAACTATAACTCCTCACACTTTGAATTTTGTCAAAAAACTTGTATCTACATTTGGAATTGGTATTGGTAAGTTTTGTATTAAAGTAATAATAATTCATCATCTTACATATATTTTTGTTTAAAATTAAACTAAAATAATAATGATAATTATTTTAACTTTCAGAGAACATTTCTTCGTCGCAAAATGTAAGCAAATTAACAGCTGAACCTAATTCTTCATTTGGTTCGGCTGCTTCAGAGTCTTTAGCTCGAAGGGCCCAAGCAACTGTACAAGATCCAGTTTTTCATAAGATGAAGGGACAATTTACTAGTGATTTTGATTTCTCAGTTCCTGGAGCTTGTTTATTACATAATTTAATAAACAAATTGAAGAAATGGATCAAGATTCTTGAAGGGAAAACGAAACAATTGCCCAAGTAAATGTTTATTATTTTATCCCTTTAAAGAATATGTAAATTTTATGAATTTTTGTCCAATCACATAAAAATATGAATTTTATGGGGCCATCCATAAATTACGTAACGCTGACAGAAAAGGATAAAAATATGATTTCTCATCATATAAACAAAGACACTAATTCATAACAGCGTTACGTAATATATGGACGGCCCCTTATGTGTATATATAAGTTAAAATTTTACAAATAATGCATGCGCATCATTTGCATTGACAAATAAGCAAAATTATTCTTTGAACGCATAAAAAAGTTTTAATCAAGGAATTGTTGGCAATGTAGGTCGTTTCTGATTGAGGATAAGTGCCGCTACTTGAGTAACTTTAGTTTGAAGACTGCAGAAGTTGAGCTACCTGGCGAATTTCTTTTACCGAAGGTGTGTATCGTCCTTCACGCAACTTTTAGCTTTGCAACTAATCACTGAATTTAAAAAATACTTTAACATATTTTTATTTTATAAAATTTCATTTTATTTATTTAAAAAAGATAGATTAAATCAATTGTTTTTTTTTTTTTTATATAAATAGTTGCACTCATAATTGTTATGACATGTAAATACTTCAATGATTTACATGTCAAATATAAGTGCTACTATTTTTTAATTTTGAAGGCTTTTATTTCGCTTTATACAGAATACAAGTTTATGAGAAACATATTAAAACTAACATTATTATTTAGAATTACTCTTATCCACAGCATTCTCATTATTATGTGAGAATCGCAAGATTTATGCCAAAAGTGGAAGTAGTACAGCGACATAATACAGCAGCTCGAAGGCTTAGGATTCGTGGTCACAATGGTCGCTTGTACCCTTATCTGGTCGTAAATGACGCTGGATTAGGTGATGCCAGGCGCGAGGAACGTGTCCTGCAACTTTTGAGAATGCTAAATCATTATCTCGCTAAACAAAAGGAAACATCACGAAGATTTTTGCACTTCACTGTGCCGAGAGTTGTCGCAGTGTCGCCACAGATGAGGCTCGTCGAAGATAATCCTGCATCCGTGTCCTTGTTGGACATCTACAAACAGGGTTGTGCAAAAATTGGAATCGAACACGATGCTCCTATTGCTAGATATTACGACAGGCTTGCTACAGTACAAGCTAGAGGAGCTCAAGCAAGTCATCAAGTACTGAGGGATATTTTGAAAGAAGTACAAACAACTATGGTACCAAAAACGTTACTCAGAGATTGGGCTGTTAAAACATTCCCCGGTGCTACTGATTATTGGACTTTCAGAAAAATGGTAAAGCCTTAATATTGCATTTTCAACTAATGCGATGCACACAAAATTATTTATACTAATTATAAATTATTTGTATGTTACAGTTTACACTGCAGCTATCTTTAGCGTGTTTCGCGGAATACGTTTTACATTTAACAAGACTGAATCCAGACATGATGTATGTTCACCAAGATTCTGGACTCATAAACGTCGCATATTTCAAATTTGACGTTGATGACACGTCTGGAGAACTTGACGCTAATAGACCAGTTCCATTCCGTCTTACTCCTAATATTTTAGAGTTCTTAACCAATACAGGTACAATTCTTGCTTCTTTTGAAATTGTTTAGAAAAAACTTTTTATTTCAAATAATAAGTTTAGGTATTTGTTTGACTTACATATATTAATAAATTCTGCAATATTTCAGGAGTATCCGGACCATTAACCGCCAGTGCAATAGCAACAGCGCGTTGCCTAGCTCAACCATCTTTTAAAGTCCACACAATTCTACGCGCTATTCTTAGGGACGAAGTTATAGCAGATCACAATAAAAAACAAGAAGACGCTGAAAATGCTTCACAAACGCAAACAGATATGAAAGGCGAACTTTTAATCACTATGGTGACACGAGCTGTCACTGCCATCACCACTCGACTTAATTCACTGGCCAATTTCGATGGCACCGATAGCAAAGTGAGCACCCTCGTGGCAGCTGCCAACAGTCATGATAATCTGTGTCGCATGGATCCTTCGTGGCATCCATGGTTGTAAAAGTAGATTGTTAAATAATTCAAAAAAAAAAAAAAAAGACAAAAAAGAAACGAGGTTTAATTTAATCGTCCATCAGCAAGTAAATAAATTTTTGCAAATTTTTATATTGTGAGAGGGATAATTAAAATGTACACTGCAAAAAATTGTTGATTGAAGTGAATTGACAAAAAATTAAAATCTAATATTTCTGATACAGAACCTTTCTGTTCAAAGTTAATTTCTTTTTTTTTTCTATTCTTTTACTACGTCATCGATATGAAGGCTTGACGTGTGAGTTAGATTTTGATATATTTTGAGATATTTTGAGATAAATTTTGATTCCGTAGAATGAATTAATTTTTTAAATTTTTTATTCAGCTTCTTTTGTAAATAAAGAATGATGGAAATCGATTCTGTTTAAAGAATTGAAAACAAATTCT
>JABFQA010001921.1:0-12364 GCA_022817065.1 Probaryconus sp. ZL-2020 | reverse complement strand
CATAAAAGACTTTAAAATTATTTTGAAAATAATCAATATACAATATTCAACACTATTTTCATAACGTATTTTTTAGAATTGGTCTTTACAAATCAATCTGCCAAAATAAAAATCGCCAAAAAATATCAGAAGTAAATTTACAGAAATATTAAAAAACCATATTTATTGAATAATCTTGACTAATGTCGACAAAAAAATTGTGAAAATTATTTTCTAAAAAATTTTGAAACTAAAATTTCAAAATTTTTTAAATTTCTCAAATTTCGACATTATATCTACAGATTTTTCTCAAACATTAATGAAGATCATTTCATGTTAACTGAACAATCATGTATTACTATCTTAATTTCAAAATCTTCATAACATTAGAAAATTAATTAAAAAGTTAGATAATACAAAATGTTTAATAAACATAACCATTTCATGTTACAGAAAACTTATTAAATGCGACTTACAATAAATATAATCGAATGTATTTTAAAGATAAAAATCAATTTAGAAAAAAAATAACCATTATAAAGTACGCGTTTAATTAAAGGTTACAAAAGTCGTGGATACAAAACACTTACTTTGTTTGTTTCTTCCGGCACCACTGTTTTTATTTTTGGGTTATCTGTAACACAATTAGATAAAAAATATTATACATTATTATATTTAATTGCAATTGTTTATTATTACTTAATAATAAATAATCACTTACCAGTCATTATAATTGGCGGAAGAACAATAGTTTCGTGATTTAATATGAGCTTTGAGTCAAATATACAAATGTTTTCATTTGGTTGCGCGCTGAAAGTGCGTACAACGAAACCAGTGCTCTCAGATTCTTATACTGTGGTCTTTGTCCGTCTCGTTCGGCAGGTTAGGTCCGCGACGATAAGTGCCGAACGAGAACCGACAAGGACAGTTATATGAATCTGAGAGCACTGAACGAAACACTACCGTATTCATCTCTTCCTCTTTCTTTCTATCTAATTGATACAGTAAGAGACGCAACATCATTAGAGAAATGTCGTATTCCGAAATGAACATGAGAAAATAATAATAAAGGACAGACAATGCAATTCACATAAGTGCATCCTTTATTATTATTTTCTCATGTTCATTTCGGAATACGACAATTGTTTCAGCCCAACTGAAGAAAATTAACATTTGCCAATCGACTAAAGATACTTTCGATAATTTTATTAATTTCAGTGATTAATGTTTAATTAATTATTTATTAATTTATTGCTTATTTGCATAGTAGTAATAGTATATTCATATAATACTTAAACATTTAATTACAGTGACAATTAGTTATCAATTTAGACAAGTATATTACTTTATTCTATATTAAAAATATTTAATTAAAATAATAACAATGGGACACGGAATTGCAAGTAATCGCAGACGTGCCTCTCGTAAAGGTTATTCAAGGAAGAAATGTTATCAGAAATTAAGGTAAGATAAAATTAGTGTTCTTACATTCCTCCTCGTGGATGATTTTAATATTACAGAGATATTTGTAGGATATTATAATTTAATAATAATAACATTGTCCTAATATTTTGTATATTATTGTCTAATATAATGCAAATATGAACAATCTAATGCAAATATGAACAATGCAAATATGAACAATCCCTATAGGGATTGTTCAGATTTGCATGATTTCAGAAAATTGAAGACTGTAACGTTAAAAAAAAAATTATTTACTACTCAAAATTAGAATTTTCGGGAAATATAATATTAAAACATTTTTTTTTTATAATTTGTAGAACTTCATTTAGGTCCTCATATGGAGTTGTGTAGAATTGAGACATGTTTCATTGTCTGACGTAGTTATTATACAGTACAATTTTTTCTGATAGTATGAACAAATCATGATTATATAAATTTAAACCAATTTCAAAGAAAGTTTTGGTCTGATGAATTAGTTGCGAATTTTCATTAACGATTCATACTTATGCAGAAGATTTTCATCTGTTTCTTCGTAAAAAATTTAATCTTATAAAAATAAATATTATTAATGAAAATTATAAAACTGCATGTCAGATTGGAACCTTTCTGTATGCGATATTTTTCTTACGGTCGTGCGCCATTGTTTTTCCGGTCACCGTGTTGTTTAGGTATGTAAGTTATTACTGAAAGTCTTTTTAAGAAGTTTTGTTGGATTTCTTGCAAGAATCGATCAGAAACCAACAGAATTGATTTATAGCAATGGACACTGTGACATCACATTTTAACATTTCATTTTAGGATAAAATTTATAAGGTTTAGAAATTGAGGAATCTTTAACTCTATATAGATACCATAGGTAGCCACTATATCGAGATACATTTTTTACAATTACATAGAATTTAAGTTTATTATGACTTGTCACTTATTTCTATATGGAGAATCCTTTATTGCCACTATATACAGACTTTTTTATTGCCGTTATATAGAGACCTCTTTATTGCTATTTGGAAAAATTGTTTTGTTAAATATCATTTTTGGTTTCCGGAGTTGTATTTATGCCATTTTTCCAAATCAATTTTTCAAAAATGTTATTTTTGGGATCTCCAGACTTTAAAACAGTGGTGGACAAACTCGTGCTCTTGAAGCCCAATCGGTTCCCCTACTCTAACTCAGCTTTGATCCCCTCCACGGCCAAGCGGCTACTTCTGCTATGTGGAAGGGTCTCCCGAGTTCGTAGTGGAAGCTCTAACTCGACTGTCGCCTTACGGTGGAGTTGGACTTTACAAATTTATAATAACTGGATACTTTACGCGCTACGCGCGTCACTTTTGATGGGGATTGTAATTACTTATTAATTAATTAATATATTATTTATCTAATAGAGAAATTCATAATATATATAAACTATAAAAAAATTCGATTTGTTAACCCAGTCAGAATCACGAATTTTTTTTATCGTCTGAAAAAAAATCTAACTTTTCCAAAAATTATCAGAATCGTCCTAAAATTTAACTGGAGGTTCCATTTAACTTATCTCACGCCTCGAAATCATCTATTTTGATATCTATAAACTATAAAAAATTTCGATTTTTGAGGCCAGTCAGAATCATGAATTTTTTTTTATCGTCTGAAAAAAATCTAACTTTTCCAAAAATGATCAGAATCGTCCAAAAATTTAACTGGAGGTTCCATTCGACTTATAAAACACCTGGAAATCTTATATTTTGTTATATCTTAACTCTCCAAAATTTCGATTTTTTTTGTCCTGAGCTGTAACAATTCATACAGTAATTCATATTAAGCGATTCAAATGTCCCGCTCACGAAAAGAACCAATGAGCTCAACGGAAAAGAGGACGAAAGTTAATTTAGCCATTAATGGAATAATAATATCGCATTTCGAGCGCATGCTGCAATTCACGTCTGTCATGGATTTTTTCTCTGTAGGATTATATGTAATAAATAAATTATATTTTTTTTTCTGTATTGCCTCTTGTTTCTTGCTGTAAGTAATGTTTGTGGCAATATTTAAAAGTTGAGATTCAAGAAATAATTTCGGTTGCTTCAAATGTAAGCATTGCTTTAAATGTAAATGCATCAATAATACTATTTTCTTGCAGAAAATGAACTATTTTTAAGAGTGTGTTTGGTTAGTTCTTAAATCCATTCCTTGATATCTTGTTGCGTTTATCTCTTTATAAAGTTCTCGATTTAATGTAAATATATTTGTTCTTGATCGCGTCGTTACATCAGTACGTTAAATTCTTGTTTAATATTAATTAGTGGTTTGGCTCTTGAGCTTTACTTTGGAAATAAATTATTGTACAGAAATTCCTTCTATATAAATTTTAGATTTGTGTCTAAAATTAACATCTAGTGTTTTGTGTTTTATCGGGATTATTTTCCTCTTATTGTAAAATTAAAAATTATAATATTCCCAAAT
Source organism: Probaryconus sp. ZL-2020 (assembly GCA_022817065.1). Classification (NCBI taxonomy): domain Eukaryota; kingdom Metazoa; phylum Arthropoda; class Insecta; order Hymenoptera; family Scelionidae; genus Probaryconus; species Probaryconus sp. ZL-2020. The sequence continues at coordinate 8,479 of JABFQA010001921.1, read as the reverse complement.
TTGCACGTGCTTAGTCGTGAAACAAACTCCACAATATGGATACTGACTTTTTGTTTTTATCTTTTTAAGTAAATTTTACAAGAAAAGGAGTGAAAAAGAGCATTTATTAATAATGTTTTACATTTCAACATGTAAAAATTTGGGAATTTTATACTTTTTATTTTTTCATTGCGAGGAAAATAATCCCATACTGCAATTTGCAACAAAGCATCGAACCCCTCCCTTGTTAGGATTTAGATTCAAGTTAACTTATAAGATTCCCAAGTAAAAATGATGGGGTACTTGGCAAAATCTGGCCAGGGACTACCCAGAAATGTAACGCTGTACTTGCCAAAAACTAGAATCTAGTCAGTGCCTAGTCAGTGCCTGGGCAGATTCTAGTTTTTGGCAAGTTCAGCGTTACATTACTGGTTAGTCCCTGGCCAGGTTTTGTCAAGTACCCGAAGCATTTTTACTTGGGTTATTAAATTGTAACGTTTCTAACGTTACAACTCAGTTAATAAGATACCATTCCCGATTTATATTTTTTTAATCATACAACTGAATGAAATTGACTGGTAATTTTGAAGCAAAACCCGTAATTTTTTTTGTTTGTTATTTTTTGTTTTAATAAAATATAACAAAGAACTTTTTTTATTAAACAGGCTTCCGAAAATGGAAAATAACGAAAAAGACGTTGCAAGTATACCGGTAGAAAATGATAAACATCTTTTGGGAGCTACAAAATCCTTCGAAACAAAATCATCTGTAGATCTTCTAATTAATAATAAATTACAGTTTCAAGATGAAGATATTTCAAACATTTACGAAGAACAGTTAATTTTTTTAGAAGTTTCTGATGATGTATTAAGGGAGATTTCTGCTTTGTCGTTATAAAAAATGGGTCATATTCAATAATTTTTTTTGTAAGAATCATACATAATTTTATGTTTTTTTTTTTTTTATTTTATTTATTCACTTATTGTCTACATGTACGAATTTTTTCAGTTTAAAAAATTTATATATACATGGTCCTTATGGTGGAGCAAAATGGCTTCTCAGAATTGACGCGCCGTCCGCCGTACATTCTAGAGGTCGTTACATTGTTCTGAAACACAAAAACAAAAGTGTTTTTTGAAGATCAAAGTTTAATCTACAACGTAGACTAGCCATATTATTTTTCGTGGAAAATTAAAAAAATGGCGAATGTTTAAAAAAAACCATGATTTTTGGCCTATTTTTTCACCATTATTTTATGGCGTAAAAATCCATTTTTCAGCCGATCAACTAGATCCTAGTCTAAGTTATAGAATGATCTGTCCTCTTTAAAAATACGTAAATTAGAAAGTGATTGGATGAAAAATGCGTGAGCTACAATGTACGGCAGATTGAAAAATGCCGTTTCGAGAAAAACGTGATTAAAGTTTCATGTTTACTTTTTTTGTAATAAACCGTTTTTTTTTAACTTACAATTAATCGGCGATTCCTGGACCATAAAATAACCCTTCTGTCAATTCGCCATCTTCACCTTGGTCATAATTTTCGCTGTCACGAGCAGTTTTCTTCTTTGATGACGAAGATTGAGATAGGCGCTCGGCTCCTTTTAGACGCTTTTCGTCCCGTTGTGAAGGAAACTCGTAAGCTCGATGTCCAATTGTCACTCCCATCACTTCCATTATTTTCAGTAATGGTTTGGCACCTTCATTAAATAATGAAGTAGCAATAAAGGAAGCAATTTTAATGATTTTTGCGGAACAGTAATTATGTTTTGGAGCAAATTGCCAAATTGTTTTATTAAAAGATTCATTATTGTTTTGCGTGAATCCGCCAAGACATCTTTCTAATAAATCTTCTCTTGACAAATCTTCATAGATGGGGCGAATAACTTCTTGAACTTGCTTAGTAAGAGCGGTAGGATGTTTGTAGGATTTCGTCATTCCGTCAGCTTCGGCTTTACGGTATTTGCACCAAGAGTCGTGTCCACGTGGGCAGCGATCATGTTTCGGTGCATCGTCGGTTGAACTTTTGTGGTTGAACGTAGACCAAATCTCATTTTGCATGTCCTGTACTGAATCTGGGTGTCGTCTAATTGCTAATCCGTAATAATTTGTAAGTTCCCCAATTAATTTTAATGTTAATTTTCCACCACCTTTACCTCCAATATTCTTATTTTTTTTCTTTGCTGCGCGCAGTCGAGAGCCCATTCTTTTTTGCACATGGTTAATGCACTCTTTTTTTGTTAAACTTTTATCTTGTTTCAGGAGCGCCTGAAATGTTTTGGTGTCCCTATCACCAATATATTTATTATAGGAGATATTATGTAATTCGGGAGCTCTTGCGAAAACTTCAAGCATTCCGTCGACCTCCATTTTTCCTGCACTACCTTCGTGGTTAGCCTGGCAAGTTTCTTTATGTTCCTCGTACCACGTAGCATATTCAGCAGTGTCTTTTTCTGTTTTTTGTGCCGAGCATGTGCTACAAAAACTAGATTTAACTAGAAGGTCAAGAACTTTACCTGAATAATGTCCAATAACTGTAACGACTCCAAACAGCGATGAAAATCCACGTCGGCTCCAAGAACCATCACCAGAAACAGTTAATCCGCCTTTGTTGCCCTTTTCAGCATTATATTTCTTCTCCTCATTCCCGGCTTTGCGAATGACTTCGTCGAATACAAATTTTGCTGCAGTATACAAATTTTCCACTGCTGCATAGTAAGCGGTTATAGATAAACCTTTTCCAATATCCATTAGACGAGAAAAATAATTTATTCCCGCCAAACCAATACCCAACAGTCGCATCACATATACAATACGTCGATTAATTTCGTACGACTTATTGTTTACTTTTGGACAAGATTTAATCACAACAGGATTCTGACATTTACACGACACTACAATTTCAAACCCGAAGCCCTGCTCAGCACTTTTTCCGAACGACACATCACTATTGCAATTTTTGCATTTCAAAACGTCTGATAATGTTGAAAAAACGAGTGAAAAACTTAAGATACAGTAAGAAAACCCAGGCGTATAAGTAACGTCAAAATCGTCTGAGAGTGCAATTTTCTTGGCCGATGTACTGGCAAACTCTGTTTCATTTTCGTTGCTGTAACGATTCCCGTAAAACTTCCTCTTCGAAAACCTTCTTGCAGGACGTTTTCCGGTGTTATATTCTTTTCTGTCCGTATACATTTTACGTTTTACGCGTATTTTATTAAAACACCAAAATTAAAACTATGACAGAATTGAAATTGTGACGTTTATTAAAGACATAGACACGATGTTCCAAACACGTTAACGTCGAAAGTTTGAATACAAATATAATACAGGAATCTATTATACCTTCACACACAAAAATTGACATACCAAATGTAAATATAGTCGTTAGAAGCGAGCCTGTAATATCGACCGCGCGCCATGCCATTTCGCACCGTACACGACTGCCTATAACTGCGAGTAACTCGGTAACCACTTGGAATTTTCATTTCAGATTTTGAGACAATATTCTAGACACAATAATCATACATTTTAGCAAAAAAAAAAAAATTTCGATTTTTTTGACCAAACAAAGCAGAAATCTCCCTTAATGCTTCCCAACATCTCACTCGAGAAATAGCAACATATAATTGTCCGTGATTAAATACACTCCTTCTAAGATCAAGACCTATTTTATCAAATGTTTGACCCTGTGACTTATTAATTGTCATTGCAAATGCAAGCTTCACAGGAAATTGTCGTCTTTTGAAATTGAAAGGATAAATATTTTCACAAAGAAGTGTAATACGACTAATAAATGTTATTTCCCCACTTTTATCACCAGTTAAAATTTCACATTTCAATAAATGATCTGACATGTCGAGAATCAATAATCGTGTACCATTACATAGTCCTTCATTAATATTCAAGTTTCTAATGAGCATAATTACACAATTTTTACGCAAACATAATTCGTGTGGAGGTAAAGTTGGTGGTAATAAAGTATTTAAATATTCAGGTAAAAGAGTTTCTGCAATGTCACCATTTTCAGAATCACTTGCTGTGTCTATACTGGTATATATACGTTCTGTAGATTTATCTAGCAATTCAACAACACGTTTATTCAGTTCATCAACATCGACATTTCGTGCAGATAAAATAGCACATTGAGACGCTTTTTTAAATTCATTATTTTGTATTAATTTTGCATATATATCAGAAACAATGTCAGCATTAGAAGGAGCAAGGCAATGATCTGAAATTGAAATATTGTCATTATAATCGTTTAGAGTTCCATTACCAACATCTAATACAAATTTTGAAAATTCAATTTCACTTGTTAAAGTTCGCATATTTTGAGTTAAACTCAATATTTCAAAATGACACCATAAAGAACTATACTTTATTGATAAATTAATACATTCATTTCGTGTACCATTTTCTTTAATTGGCAATAATTGTCTGAAATCGCCACCTAACAACATCACTTTTCCACCAAATGGCAAATTATTTTGCATGATATTTTGCAATGTACGATTAATAGTCTCTAAAGCATATCTTGGTGCCATTGGAGCTTCATCCCAAATGAAAATATCAACAGTTTTTAAATATTTACCTTCTGTGGACGTTGCTTTTATATTTGAATTTGAATCAGAAAATAAAGGTACTGGTAAACCAAAAATTTTGTGCGTTGTTTTTCCTCCGGGTAACAAAGTAGCTGCGATACCAGTAAATGCCATTGTACTTACAATTTTATTTTTACCTTTCAATAAATAATAAAGAGTATTGTATATAAATGTTTTTCCTGATCCTCCAGGTCCATCAACAAAAAAACACTTTACGCTTGACTTGTTTTTATCAAGAGAATCTAAAACTTTGTCAATAATTTTTTTTTGAGAATCATTTGTAATATTATACTGTTCTAATCCTTTTTGTAAATATATTTCTAGTGGAATACTATTTATTGCATTTCGTTGTATTTCAATTGATTCCATAACATCGTCATAAAAAGAGTTATAACCTTCTTGGGCTAACGTATTTTTTATTTGTTCATACGCCATTTTTTGACTTTGTATTGGATTATATTGTCTCGCATAGTCTTCTGACATGTCTACTTTAAACAAATCCCATAATTCATTTGGATATGATGGTTGACAATGTATTAATATGCGTACAAATAAACATCTAAGTTGATATGGCATCATCCACAAAGTAGCTTCTGTCATCGCTCGTTTCCATTCTTCATCATTTTCGATAAGTCCCAATTTTAAACATGCAGCTGAGAATGACTCTTGTAATTGTCCATCGACTGTTTTCAAATCATCAAAACTTTTAGCCCCGCGTACATGCAATAACAACATTCTTAAATGGAATAATTCTGTTTGAGATGGACTAACCGAATATATACGACCAATACTATTAAAATGAGATTTTCTTTGATACCATTTTGAAATTACTTTTCCGTCAACTTTTTCTTTTTTGAAAACATAATGATTAGGAATTTCAGAATATAAGTATTTACGACTACTTTCATCCCTTGCATTTAGTTGAAAATAATCTATGAGCATAGTGATTTGTTCAAGTGCCGTTTCTAATGATTTATCGTCTGATACATCATTAATGATAATGTTTTGTTCATTTGGTAAATGTACTGGTAAACGAATAATTGTATGACTTTTTTGTTGAAGAGGTTTACTAAGTATTCGCCAGCAAGCTTCAACTGGACCCACGTAACGACTATCCACGAAATTTTTAATTTCATCATGTACAATTTCACTACGTTCAGAATTGTCAAAATTATCACTTATTACTACAGAAGCTGCATCGTGGCCTTTATATATGTACTTATAAATGTATTTAACCGACTTTATGCTTGAAACAACTTCAACGTTCATGTGACAGTTAAACAATAACAATAGTTGTGCTGAATACGGTACCACATGTCTGTTATCAACTTTATACCCACCAAATTTTTCATAAGTTTTTCCATTGTTAATTCTGCGATAAGTAGGATATCCATCTTGATTTATAATAGTTTCGTTTTGAAATTTCTTAGGAAACTTTTTTGAACATACACCATCTATAATACACCAATCGGCACAAGGACCATGTATCATATTTTTCATAACAATTTCGTGCAATTTTTCATGTTCAATTGGATCAGGTATTTCAGCAGATATTTTACAATCAATACTCTCTGCATTTAATAGTCTACATTGCTTTTTCAAAACAATTATTAAATGGATATGAGGCAAACCTCTTTTCTGGAATTCTATTACATATGTGTACGCTGCCACTTCACCAAAATATTTTTGTCTAACTAAAACATCTAACAGGTAATCTTTTTTAATGTTGAAAACTCTTGCACATAAATCAGGCCTATCTGAAGCTTGTTGGCCAGGTAACAAATTTTCTTTAATTTCAAGCCAATTAGGATTACATGTCATGGTTACAAAAAGGTCTGGTTTTCCAAATTGTCTAACGATTGCCATAGCGTCATGATAGTGTTGTAACATGTTTCGTGGCGATCCCGTGAAAGATGATGGAAGCACAGTTACTTTACCAATATTACAATTCCTATTATTTGCTGCAGTATGTAAATAATCGAATAACCCTTTGTAGGATTCAATTCGTAATTCTTTTTGATGTGTTTTATGATACTGAATACGATCTTTTTCGATTTTTACATAATTATCAACTACCCATTGTTGAAAAAGTCTTCGTCCTCTTAGAAATACATTTAATTCTTGATTACGAAAAGCAAGCCTATATTTAATGTGTGCTAATCTTGTTAATCGTTTGGTACTATTAACACATTTCATGTTTTGATTCCAACCTTGTGTTCCATGTGAATAAAAAAGTGGATAAATCCAAGGTTCTGCATTTGGATCCATTGTACTTACATATTGCAAACTTTTAGTACTTTTATTACGAATGGTTACGTAAGATTCAGGTATTTCACCATCAGCTGTTGTAGAAAATATAGCAGCTACTTCATTTGTTCTTTGAAAATTGTATCTTCGTTGATCCATCCCTGGTTTCAAACTGAATAAAAGTAATAATTCGGATGGTGCATTACTGTTAATTTCATTTTGATTAATCAATTCTTCTCCCATCATAACATAAGATTTTGCAAAAGCATTGCATTCTCTCATCATTCCATCAAGTGATAGCAAAATATCAGAGTTTAAATTTTCAAAAATGCTTCTACGATGATTTAAAGCTTCATTTTGATCGACTATAAACAATTGTCCAAAAGATGGGCTTTCATTTTGAGTTGGATATAAGGATGTATTAATTTGATAGTATATTTGTCCTTGAATTTTGAAACAGAATGGTCCAGGTCGTCTATTATTTACATTAAAATCAACTAAATTTGCATTAAAAGAAGCAAATGCTAAAGCATTATTGTAAGCTCGAATATTACCAAAGAAATGATTTGCCATAGGATGTGATCCATCAAATAATGAAGTTAAATATTCAGGTGGATCAGGTAATGGATCCAAAAATACTTTCCCATGACTACAACAGTCATTAAAAGAATTATTTGCATTTGTTACTTGTTCTGCAATGAAGTGACGAGCGTTACAATGTTTGCATGTAATTTCCATTTTTCCAATATAATGTTCCGAAATATCATTTATATTATTTGATTGCTCAATATAAACATTAGGGTACTGTTTCTGTTGAACTGTCCTACTTCTTTTATGAGGTGGAACATTATGAGAATTATCATTACTTATCAGTTGACTTTCCGTTGATTGTTCAGACTGAATAGAAGATTTTAATAAATCTTGCGAAGAATTTTCATTGTGATTTCTTTTTTCTTTTTGGCGATAATAATACCTTTTTTGTCTTTCTGTAGCTTTTTGTCTTCGTTGTTCTTGAAATACTTCTTCTTCCTCAGGAGTCCTATTAACTTTTCTATTTGGCATTTTAAAAAAGTTTTTAACAAAACTAAATTATCAATAAAATTATAGAAATTACTATTATAAAATATACAAACAAATTTACAAATATAAGAATAAGAATTGAATGAAAATGTAATAACTTTAAATTATGTTAAAGCTGAAATTTTCTTATTTCTAATTTTAATTAACAAATTATTAAATTATTAAATTATTAAATATAATAGAATATAATAGAATATATACTAAAATATAAAAGAAAAAATCGAAATGTAGTTCAAGTTCGAGTTCGAATTCAAGTTCAAGTTCAAGTTCAAGTTTAAATTCAAATTCAAGTTCAAATTCAAGTTCAAATTCAAGTTCAAGTTCAAATTCAAGTTCAAATTCAAGTTCAAATTCAAGTTCAAATTCAAATTCAAGTTCAAGTTCAAATTCAAGTTCAAGTTCAAGTTCAAATTCAAGTTCAAATTCAAGTTCAAATTCAAGTTGAAATTCAAGTTCAAATTCAAGTTCAAGTTCAAATTCAAGTTCAAGTTCAAATTCAAGTTCAAGTTCAAGTTCAAGTTCAAATTCAAGTTTAAGTTGTTCAAATTTAGGATAGGAATATTCAGGATG
>JABFQA010001920.1:0-12367 GCA_022817065.1 Probaryconus sp. ZL-2020 | reverse complement strand
TTTCTTTTTCTTTTTTTTTTTTTTTCCCCGAGTCTCGCTTAGGAGGTCCACCTTTTAACTTTTTATATAACTTTGCTTTTATTATCTCCTAGTCGATATTTTAACTCCGCTGCTCCTCTCATGACTTAATCATTTTTTGCTTAAAGGTATTTGTTGTCAGAACTATGTTGAGGTACTCGGAATAAAGGAGATGTTCGGTTATTTTCAATTTCATCTGAGAACGTTTGTACCCACCTCCTCATAACTTTGACTATATCAAACTCGTTTTTCATCGCATCTTTTAAAGCGAAATGACGTCTAAAATAACTCGAGTTACTTATATTCGACTAAATGCAAATGTATTTCTCGGAGAAGTGTTGACACCAGGCATCGGCGTGATTCCTAGCGCCACCGTCGACAATCGAACCCCACAAAGCGGCAGGCTATAAATACATTAATAGCATCGAATGTGTCAAAAGCAGGATTTGTAAGAGGCGCCATTTTGCGAATCCGCCGACGAGTTCAGTCTGCACTGTCGTTACTCATTTGGCATTGTCCGGGGCCGGTTGTTAAGACGTAAGGGCCGAGCCTGTCACTCAAGTCTGACTATTTTTGGTCGACGTTACATAACGAATTATTCGCTGAGAAAATACATCCATCGACCGTGTTGCTTCTTCCGCACTAACTACGTCTGCCGCGCATTTACAATCCGTTATCGTTATTAACTGTTCCACGTACATTCAATTTACATGCTTGGCGTTCTCACGGGACTGGTTCGTAGAACAAAAGAAACCTATCTATTTGGCTCTGTATCGTCGCTCTCGACGACCTAGCCGCCGTTGCTTGCATCCGCTCTAGTCATGAAAAACAACTGGGAAACACATCGAAAACTCCTCGTAACTTGCAACTACTGATTGTAACTTCGCGGCTATTTTATTGCTGATATGAGACAAATATTTCAAACTTGTCGCCTTTGTTCGAGAGTTCTTTTCGGTGGACGATGATTTTCGACGGAGGAACGTACGAGGTTTTCAATTGGACTTGAAATTCTTCGCTCATTTTTATAATGATCACTTTATCAACGCCCAAAGCAATTCCACTTGAAACTTCGTCTTCACGAACTTGTAATGGATAAACTGTTTTATGATATTGATTCTGTTACCGCGACTACACAAATCCACTGCACTCGAACGTCGATTGATTCTGTTTTAACCGATGTTTAACCCCATTTAGTGCCATTCATTATTTTGTCGAGTGCAAATTGTATCACAGCAGATGACTCCATTGACTTCGTTGTTCTAATGACTCAATAAACGGAAATCAATTAAACTTTCGAGATTGGAATTTGACGTAATTTTTGTTCAACACATAAAACCGGCTTTGATTGCATTAACAAATGCCTCCTCAACATATAAATATTCATTTCCGCGAAATACGGCATTTTCCGGGATCTCACGACTTCTTGAAAATTGATTTAAAATGCAACGTGCAGTTGAAGCTTTCATACAATGCATTAAAATATGCATAAATTCTAAATAACTTGGCTCTGTAGCGGTCGCATTGAAATCCGACACAAAATGTCGTTGATTAATACAACTTCGTTAAACGCAATTAATTAGAAAGAATGTGATTGTTAATGTAAAACCGAGTCAGAGCGCCATACGTAATGAATAATTTCAGGATACATTTTAAGTCTCTTGGCGGTTGGTTTTTTCTTTGTGTCAATTTTCAAACTCCAATCAGCTTCGCCATTACCGTCACATCCAGTTTAGCCTTCCCTCGGTTACAAGCTTTTTTCACCGCTTCTCCACCGCCTTTCAATGTTCATATGTCTTCAGTCTCTTCCGCTCTTAATATTAACACAGTGTTGTTAGACTCCACGTACATCCTGACTAATCTTATACATATTTAATTAGAGATGGCACTGATTTATCTGACGATTAAACGCGATAGCAAGACTTTTTCTCATAATTAATGGAATTTGCTGATTTCGAAAAAAAAAAACACACACACGCTTTCTCGTTTCTTTTATTGCTCAAAAAACATGGAACAATATTTCTCTATAATTGAACGAACCATATTTGCAAAAAAATATATAATTTGTCTTCGTATTTTCCTGCATTTGAAAACGTAAAAAAACGTACGTCTTATTCAAATCCTCTGGTAAAAACTCTGAAAAGTTTTCAACCACGTCGTCTACGAACTACGGATCAATAAGGACCTTTCCACGAGTTTTCCCAACATGAAACAACGATGCGTCAGACATATCGATTGCCAAGGCGTTAATCGTCCGAAGGTTGTTAGTCGGCCGGCAGTATTCTAATTTAAATTCTAGATCGCCGGTAGATCAAAATGTAGAATGAAAATGTGTCACGAAATCGCTCTGGTCTTCTTCGCCCTGGAGCTGTGCTTCTCTCATTCGCGCACCCGTACGTATCATCCACATCGTCAACGACGTCCGCGCGCCCTTCCCCTTCTGCGCCTCAAGTGCGAAGACATCGAGCAAACGCTGAAAAATCGTGCCCAAGTGCGAACATCTCTCTCACAGGGGCTCTCAACTTTTGTCATCATTATGCCACAATTTCCTTCTCATTTTCTCTGTATTTATTTTTCTTGAAATTCTTGAAATCCTCCAAAGCAACAACGCTTATATTAGGTTGACGTTGTTTCTCTTGAAATTTCCTCCTTTTTTTTTTTTTTTTTTTTTTTTTTCGCTTTGTTAAATTTCAATGCCAACTTGATGTTATTTCGTTTTTCAAGTGCATTATCAAATTGGTACACCGAGGGAAAATTTGCAAAGACGTGTTTAAACGTTGGCTTTTTGCCGGCATAATTATTATGCATTCATAAAAATGTATGAGGGCATACAAAACAATCAGAAAAAAAGATCAACGCATGAGCTACCTTGTCCCTTTTATTTGGCGGCGTTTGGATTTTCTATGCAGATATACTTATTAGGTTGCATTGTTAAAGTCAGTGCCGTTGAATTGCTGAATTAAGTTTAAGAAGGTGCATTGCAAATTCATTGCGAGCGTTGTTTTGTTGCTTTGAAAATTTTTAAAATTGAAGTAGGCGCATTAAAAATTATTGTGTATTCGTAGAAATGTTTGGGTAGGAACATGTACGGTGAGTTTAATCAAGTAGAGTGCTTGTATCATCAATCTTGCTTTGAGGTCAAACGAATTCGATTACGTTCTTGGTAAATCAAACCAAATTGTGATTAAGAAGTCGTTGAAATTTACAAGCTGATAAATGGTAAAATGGTGCTTCGACAATTTTTATCAGAGTCTTTAATGGAATTGTGTTTGGGAAATGATTTTTCAAAGTATTAAAATTTTCGAGGAGTTAAGGCGTTTAAAAGATACAAATGCGAATTGAACATTTATACGAACGATGGAAAAAAGTATTTTTTTTTTTTTTTTTTTTGTTTCGAAAGGTTGAAATATTGAATATTTATATGGAACAGCATTATAATTATTTCTACATTTAGCACAGTGACATTGTATTTGTATCAATGTTGCTCACGCTAACAGAATATTTACATTGTGCCTACCTTGAGTTAACAGTAATTCCTGTCAATATGTTATATTTTCCCCCGACAGAACAGAGCGTTGACAGTTTTTCAATACTGATAAGCCAACCTACCTGCTGCCTCCACGTACAACTCCACCGTGGACATTAATGTCGTAACAATGTTTTAAAAAATTGTTCGCCTTGAATTTTATAAATATATTTCATTTAGATTGTATCTCTTGGTATCATTTGGTATATGGATTTGTTACAGTCAACATTACGTTATTTGAAAAATTAATAAGTTGCGGAACAAAGGTAACGATCGTTATTCAATGATGCTATACAATTCTGAAAATAATACACTTTTTTATGCCTTTTCAAGATAAAGGAAATTTTATGACTTTTACAAGTAGAAGATAAAATAAAAAAAATTCAAATTGAAAAGAATATTTTCACGCTCGAATCAGTTAAAGTATATTAAACGATATGAGAGAATTGCAGACTGAAGAAACGTTTATATATTAATCAAGCACTGTTTGCAAAATGCGATGTAATAATGTGGAAAAACATTACATTTATTTATCCTTCGAAAATGTTATAATCTGATCAACATTACGTTTGAACGAGTTTATTAATCAAACGAGATGATGGTTGAAAATTAATTAGATGCATTATGATTGAGGTCAAGATTAATAGATGGTCTGGCCATTAAAATTAGAATTAGATATTTTGGTATACGTAATATCTAAAACCATCGTTCCCACAATCCTCTAATTATCTCGATTAATTTAATTCCCCATCTTTATCAAATTAAATTGCAAAATTTACTAAAAAAAATAAACAAACGAAACAAAACAATAAAAAAAGGAAAATTTCAACCGTGAATAATGGAAATTCCAGAAACGACTGGAACGCCCAATTTTATAACACAAGGGCGTTAGCTCTTTTATACCGCAGGAACTAACAAGGAAAAATTGACTCATCGTAACCGTGTTTACATGCAACTTCAAACAATGTGCTCCAATTTTCTTGCAGCCAAAACAAAAGTTCTAACGAAATGGCGAGGCAACGGAGATCGGGTTTGTAATTCGCGGTAACGAATTATCGGAACGTTTAAAACTGTCAGATATCCTGAAAACTCGACGAGCGAAGTTCTCACGAATGACGTGTGTGCGTGTGTGTGTGTGTGTGTGTCGGTATATATGTATTACAACTTCATTACTGTCGGGTAAATTACGTTTGGCTGGAGCCGCGGCTTTTTATCACCGGGACGGATCAAACGCCTTCGTTAAAGAAGGCATTTTTAATTCTTTTTCTCATTTTGTTACTGCGGTGCATTATCACCTTTCTTCTATTTTTGAGACCATACGTACATAACTTTTTAAATAAGGACAAAGGAAAGAGAAGGGTTGGATTCAAACCACGCTCCCTGACTTGGAGAAAGAAAGACAAATGTGTAACCAGTAGACAGAGTATCGGAGAATAAGGAAAGATGATATTGTTGTATAACAGGCAAAAGAGAGACAGGTACAGAGAAAGGGAAGAGACGGATGAGGAGTTAGAGATGGAGCTGAGGGGGTGGGCGGTGGGGTGGGTGTTAGCGTGCTTCAGGAGCATATGGAGAGAAGCTGACAGAACGTAGTCGGGGAAGTGTGGGAGCGTGGCACGCTAGCTCGCGTGCTCGAGACCATCCCCTGGTCTCGCTCACGACCGCTCCCCGCGCGTGCGAAATACCCTGGATCTCCGCTGTTGCTTCCAAGGTATCTCGGTCAGAGACCTTCCGCGCGACGACGACGACGCATGCCGATCCGGCGAATCTGCATTGTTCACGGGGATACTTTTACTGCGGCTCTCCGCCGGGAATCCCGGCCCTTGCCTTATTTGCGTTTAATCGATTCACGGTTGTTAATCCGACTGGAATTAATGCCGGTCAGGGGTGTTCCCCCCCCACCCCCTTAACGTTAAGGGGGCCCACGACCCCGATCCCATCACTGATTTAGCGTCACGCTGATTAAGCCACATTTTTATAATCCTGTAATTGGAATAATGCGCTATCTTCGTGCGAATAAATTAGAGAGATACCAAATTATTTAATTGCCATTCGCGCTTGTAGAAAACGAAATCGTTAAATTAACCGTGATATCGTGCGGTTAAGGCCGATTCCGAGACGTATTACATTGGAGCTTCGTTAGGCTTCCGATACCATCGTTAGGATAATGATTTACACCACAGTTTACAGGATTTATTGTTAATATGGAAATTGGAGTACATTGGCTGTCGTAAAAATTTGGAAGTTAACGATCTATCGTTTCTTTTGAGCGTTCAATATTAGCAACATTTCATTCGCTAATGATAGAAACGTGTTCGCTTAACTCGAAGGAACAGATTGTCGAAATATCAATCCATCGGATTGTTGGACTAAGAACTCTCTTAATCTTATCGACAATGTTACTTATATTAGTCTAACCCGCAATCAATTTAAGTTTAGTAAACTGAATAAATTATTCCGTTAGAATGTTTACAATAATATCAAAGAATGACGTACAGCTTGAAGCTATACGCGTTTGAATATTTTATAGTATATAAATTAACATTTTCATTTCCCATACAAACACATGGCATATAAATAGAAATTTAATGGGTGCAGAAATTAGAAGAGGAAATATTAATTTATAATGTTATTACTATGAGTAAACAAAACAACAACGACAACTTGCGGTAACGACGTTGTAACAATAATGTTAATGAATCTTCATTGGAATATCATGCATATAACAAGAGTATAACAAAATCATTATTAAATTAAAATGTACATTTCGCTAATTAACTTTCCACGAAACATATAATAAATGAAAATTATGAATATTTGTTGCAGCGCATATAATTCATTAACAAATCACACGTACGTATGAATATTGCAGTTTCGTAACATTGTGTACAACAGCAGCGCCGCAGAACGCCGTTATAATTGTCCAAGCATTTGCCAAAATGTGACTCAGAATTGAGTAACCGTCGTAACCTATTTTTTTTTTTTCACTTCATAATTTAGTAAACGCTTCCATTATAATCCTCAAGAATTCGCGTTAAGCGGACAAGCAAAATGTCGTCATCGTTTCTCGACTTATTTGCGTGGCTTCCATTATTTGCCTAACACACCTCTCTTCTCAAACGTTACACTGGCTCAGGTCATGTCGCACGACAAACACTTTGCGTTATTAATGTTAACGATGTAACAGACACTGTCGTGCGTTTGAAGGATTATATCGAGCTGATTGTTGTTGTAATCGGGGCAAATTGCGATCACGTAAGTTAAAATTGAATCGGGGGTAGCCGAGGGGGGGGGGTAACAGGAAGGCTGATGCCTCTTTTGCTGGCTTAATCTGATAACGCAAGCAATATGTGTGTGTCGGTTTTTAACGACCATCAAGATGTGGGTTGGTTTGGATGTTTAGGGAGTTTAGACGCGGGGCATTATTTTCGATGATTCAGTCCAGATTCTATATAATTGGATTTTATTTATTCGATGAAATTCTCAGAATAACAATTTATTTCTAATGGTACGTGATGGTTTTCCGGGAGCGACTCTATTGTCCAAGGCTAAATTTGTTGTTTTTGTCAGTTAATTCTATAAAGTTGAATTAATGTTTAAACTATAATGTAGTTGTCAACCGTTAATCGAGTATTGATTGGACGACGCTCTCAGCAACATTTATTCAATTTAGGGAAGATTACTGTTACAGCTTCTAGAACAATTTTTCAAAATTAGATTAAGATCACTTTCTCCATTTATCATTTCGTCATTTCATTAATTATCGAGTTATTTATTTATCCTCTTCATTAAAAAAAAAAAAAAAAGATTTCCTTATCGTGATTATTTTTCTTTTTTGTTGTGCGATGCCAAATGTGCTTCGCTCGGGATCAACGATTTTATCGTTAGTTCCATTATCTTGTAAATATGTAATGTTACGTTACAATCATGAAATGAGTTTTTATAAAAGTCATTCGTCATTTGTAACGTTTAATTTTTTTACGGCGTTTAATTTTTTTTTTACATTTTCTTGTAAACTTTTATTTCCATAAAGAACAAGTTAATAACATTTACCTGTTCCCGATAATTCATATTTATTCCGTATTCCAATTCGTTGGACAAAACAAGCGACGCGAATTAAAGGATAGGAATTTGCACCGGAATATATTACCTTTTGGGATCCAAATGAACCTTCTAAATATTGAAACAAAGTTACCATTAAAATTAAACGCATTCATATTGATCACTGTATTATACATTGTACAAAAATATTCTATGAAGGTGATGAATAAATTTGCTTGATGGTTCTTGAAATCTGTCGATATCGGATTTTGAATTAATGTACACAGAAAGAAAGAGAGAACTGCACGCGTAGTTCATTAATAAAAAGTGTAAACACAAATGTTAAAACAAAAGAAGACTATTAATAACAGCAATAATCAATACACGCCCTTAATTCGTCGAGTGTGCAAGCATTTTTATTTCCTTCTACGTGGTAATTTATAACCGATGCATGCATGGTGTAATAAAGCACATTTCTGTGTAGGATAAACCTGTATTATTATATCAGCCTTCGGCAAATATTCAACACTTATCATTCCAAATAATGCCAAACAATTCGCTTCGTGTTACATTTTCGATTTAAATGTGTGTCAAGGAATTTCAAATATTGTCTTTCATCATACAACCCTTTTCTTTTTTTTTTTTCCTCTTTCTCTTTTATTTATTTTTATCGCAAATGGTTTCTTTGGTCGATCGATTTAAGGAGTGTTTTGTTTCTAATTCGCGTAAAGATGCGATATGAATTTTGTTTTTTTTTTCTTTTGTAGGGTGCTTTCTATGTGTCGATAAAGATTGTGATCTGTCTAAAAATAGTTGTATATTAAAGATAAAAGGTATCGCAAAGGTCCCTAGGTATCACACCGCATAATGGACATAAAATATTCAGCTCCGTGACTACTGACTATTTCACATTTAAAACAATAATCTTTGAATCGGGGTTATTTCATCATCGTCAAACCGAAATTATAATACGTTCACGAGTGCCCCGTATCATCGTTATACCTCCATCTAAATAATGAACGGAAAAAGTGGCCATTCATTTTCTGCATCGCTTATTCGACTCTCACGTTACACCAGCGTTTTATTCTCAAAGTAAGCTTGGTGTTGGCAAAATACATACGAAAGTGATATTTGACATGCATGCAAATTGTGCAGCAACTGGTATAATACGTACATCGGGAAAGAGAGTCTCCGTTTCAAAAAGAAAAGGAAAAAAAAAAATGCAGCGCAGAAAAAAAAAAAAACGGAGTAACGACACTGCCGACTGATATGTCTACGTGCAAGGCTGTATACAGTCGCTTTCAGAAGTTATGGGGCTTCTATACAGAAACGGGGAAAAAGCTTTTCGTGGGAGTGTTGTTTTTTATACAGTCTCTGCGACGGCGGTGTCAGGAATTATGATTTGTTTATGTCGCTTTTTTCACTTTTAATCATGAAATCCATTCTTAGGGGTAGTAAATTATTTACGCGATGAAATTAAATTGTTTCATGGATCTTTAGTAATTATATGTCATACACAATTTAAAGTGAAAGAACTACAGAAAACTAGTAAAATATATAATCTGATTTTTGTGTACGAAAGTACAATTGATAAAAAAAGAAGCCTGTTGACCAATTGGTACACGTCGACATGGAAAATGAGTGGCAACTGACCAACCGCAATGAAAGTCAAAAAATTGTACAACATTCAGTTGTTGATAACGAGCGATATTTTTGTTGGTAGAAAGTCCCATGACTTCTGTAGTAGACTGTATGTGTGTGTGTGTACGTGCCCACGCAAACGTTTGCCGGCTCGCGGAGTTAGCGACGTGTAAATAATGCAAGCCGAGCCCTGTCCTGGCGTATCGGCGCACATTGGTGTCGCACAAACGGAAAGGGATCTCGGGCACAATGGGCCGTTAGCCACGGGCGACGACAATGCGCGAGCTTTACAAGAGCTACGAAAGGGGGGAACGCGACACGAAAAGAGTAGAGAGTCAGACCGAAGATGAGGAGGAGGAAGAAGAAGAAGACGACGACAACAGCAGCAGCGCGGTAGTGCTGGGAGACCGGAGTGAAGAGGGGGAGGGGGGTGGGGAGCACCGAGGAAATCGAGTCTAGGATAAAACCCCTCTTCCGCCTCCTCCTCTGCCTCCTCTTCGTCTTCTTCTCTCTTCTTCTCTCGCTTTTCTATGCCCCGGTAGACTTCTCTTGCCCCGCCTCTCCATCATTCTCGAGGGCCCTCGAGTCCGTACCCCGGGTACGTTGAAATCAAGCCACGGTCAATTAAAGCGGCGCAATTTTTTCTTATTTCTCCACGGCCTCTTCTCTCTCTCCTCTCCTGTCTTTTCAAAAGGGATTTTTTCGTAATAACGATCTTCAACGTGTCTGCTTTTTCTGATAATGAATATTTTTATACGCGCTTCTTCTTCTCCGTGTGTTGTGAGTTCAACGTTATATTCCAATTTTCCTGAGGACCGTGTTCAATCGAAGGATTTTCGCCTGGCAAATGATTATTTGGCTTTATGACGTTTGCAGGTGCTCGTACATTGATGCTTTTCTAATTTCGATTGTAATCAGTGGAAAGGGGTTGGGATTAAGAGTAAAGGGAATAATATTTCAAGGGTTTAATGTTCTGATTTGATATGAGCATCGTCAATAGTTGCTTCAATAAAATACGAATCTAGTACGGTCGTTTAACTTCCGAGATTTTGTTGTTGTTAATATAATGATTTTCGACAAATTTTCATTCAGGGTAAATAATGTAGAAATTTGAGAATTTATACAATGTTGCTTGCCTGTTAATGCTGCAATACAGAAGTTTTTAGCGAAACATGGAAGGTAATGTGATATTGATATTCAAACCATTGAAAAGTTTGATTGAATCTGAAAATAAAATAGAATTCGATTGTTGAACGAATGTTACATTTCGTTAGCTCGCATTATAATTTAAATGAAAATTGTTATAAGTTTATGATTACTTCGTCAAAGGAACAAAGTAAAATTTGAAAATCGACTGCGCTCTCTGCACCAGATATCGCAGAGCAATTGAATAAAACTTTAATTTAGATTTCACGATGATATCGAATGTGATAACAACGATTGTCGATAAATAATGTGATACATTCTCATGCTATAAATTGAATAATCAAGGAATAAGTTAAAAGGATTATTGTTTATTCGACACAACGTGTCGTTTTTTTTTTTTTTTCTTCAAAACAGGAGAATTTGCGAGAGTCGCTTTTAACGTTGTTTTTCTTTATTTATTTTTTCATTTCACTTTATTATATATTCTGGCTCTCTCTTTCTTTCTTTTATTTTTTCAACAACGTATTTCTACGAATTAAAAAACATAATTTACGCCAGGCTTTGCAGCATATACTTAAATCCCCTCATTGTACCATTATTACGAGATTTTCTACACCGAGAAAAGAGAAAAAAAAAAAAAAGTTCACCTGGCTTCATGTGCCTTTGAACTACGCGCGTTACATTTTTACGAAATTACGTCTGCTAGAAGTTACAATAGACGCCTCGACCTGAAGGAGGGGTTCTAACTTGTTTTTCGTCATTTCAGACGTTATGCATGAAATTCGAAAAACTTTTTTCTGTAACCACGAAATCTCGTGCAAAAATCTTACAACGTTTGACCTCTCTTTCTATCCAAGAAATACAGGTTGGAATAAATTTCGCAATATTTTGGGGAAATACTCTGGGATTATGACGGAAGGTTTTGAACCTGCCGTGCGGAGTTACAATGTGTATATAAAGAGCACATTATTTAAGTAGTAACCTCGCTTCATATTCATGGAAACGCGCAAACCCAAAATTTCTTCTTATGTTCTAAATTTGATACAATTACTTATACATGCGGTTGACGTGAGGCAAAAACATTTTCAATATACGTTTTGCATGGAACTCTACTCCACATACACACCCCCCCCTAAAAAAAAAAAAAACAAAACTTATCGCAACAAACACTCCACACAAAGTCTTGTTTTTAAATAAATCTTCTGGGGTAATAATTTATAACAAGTACAAGCAGGACACGAAAAAAGTTATCTCCTTATTTTTGAAAATTTGATAATATAAAAAAAAAAAAGAAGAAGAGAAAGCAACAAAAAAAAAAAAAAAACAGAGGATCCATCTCGAAAGTGGTCTGAATAATAGCCTGGGCCATAAATTTATCCGCAACGAATAAAGGAAAAAAGAAAGGGGGTGAAGTGGCATTATTAAGTCATTGACAATATTGCAGAAAAGGGCGGGTGTTTGATGCTCGGCTCTTTTCAGCGACTTGACAAAACGTATAGGCGAAAAGTTGCTTACTCGCAAGCCCAAGATAAGCTCTATTTCAGTGGCGGTGCCTTCTTGCGGCAGATGAAGTGCCAGCAATATATCGCGCTAACTACATATCGATGGTTTTACGTGGTTAACACGAAGAGAAGCGAGGAAATGAAGCCATCCTCTCCTTGAATCTCAGAAAATCCGTGGCTTTGTCTCGGCGCCCCCGGCCAACCCCCGCGCCACCCCCTCCCCCCCCTGGCCTCGCTTCTACAAGTGGAGTCTGCTCGGGGCGACAGGGCCGTACCCAACGACGGTCTATCCGAAGAGCTTCTCGTGTGGATTTACATGCACGAGAGCCTCTGTGTAAGACGAGAAGGAAGCACACTTTTCCTCTACATGGAAGCTCTACTGACGTCGACGTGCACGCCACAAGAAGCGCACATGCGTGGTCGGAATTCTAAAGAACCGCTGGTCAGCATACTCTGCTGTTATTTTCTTCTCTTTTTTCTTTTTTTTTTTTTTTTT
>JABFQA010001919.1:0-12368 GCA_022817065.1 Probaryconus sp. ZL-2020 | reverse complement strand
GCAAATTCGCAAACGATTCATAAAAATAATTCTAGAGAAACGTTTGAAATTTTCAAAGTTTTTCAATTTCAAACATTTTAAATTCTCATCTAAACTGCCACTATTCTTTATCTCAATTTCAAGCGGAAATTTTGAAATTTGAATTTAGTTATATAATAAAAGTCTATTTTTTTTTTTTTTTTTTAATGTTTATAAGACGTTTTACGTTTGTACTTTGTAGTTAAATCAAAATTTTCAAAAATATTTTTCCTGAAGTCATCGCGAATTAGAATTGAATATGAATCATTATTAGAGTGTGCGTATAACGTACTAGCATTCATTCTTCAACAGTCACACTTTTCAAACAAACAAAAAAAAAAAACGATCGTTGATATCGTAACGATCTTCATTGCGAGACGTGGAATTCACAACTTGTGAACATAGCTTATAAACTGGTGGTTTTGTCTAGTACAGGCCTATACAACTTTTTATTTTCTTTAAATGGCTGATATGGCAGTAAGGTTCATATGGCCACGGAGGTTTAGTTAATGCGGTTGAGTCAAAATACTGAAAATCTCAGTTGCACAGGGCCAGTCTATTGTAACGGCCAAAACTGAATCGAAGATGATAATAATCGGTAAATTCCAGATCTCGCGTTATCTTAAACATCTCAATACTATTCGACTAAACGTTGTATTAGTATTTGTGACTATTTTGTTGCTTTCTATTATTCATTTATTTCATTTCCCTGTAATGTTACGTTTATAAAAAGGACTATATTGAGGTAGCATTTTCATACTTTTGGCAGAAACCATCTTTATAAGATGGCCGATATTGTGTTTTGCGAATGCGATCAGAATAGGAACATTTTTTTTATCGCTCATACGATTTTTCACGCAAAACCAAATGAGAGATAAAAAATTACACTGTAACATAAGGTCTGGAATGCAAGGTGGCACCTTTTTTCCGTAGATAATGGTGTTACTGGAGTATGTATATCCCTTCAGTTTCAGAGCCTTGCTGTCAACTCATTCTATAATCTCCTGTAATGATCACATATGATTTTGCAACGTGGAATCATAGATATATGTCGTTAGTTTCAAAGTAGTAACATACTAGCCATTTGTATTAATTAAACTGTCGACATCTATTCCAAAAACAATTTGATTTCACGATGAGAAACCGTATTGATAATTTCAGGAACGTTTGCAAGTACAACAGTAAATAATGACTGTTCATTCGCTGTGATGTAAACTCTTTAAAAGAATATAAACATAATAATAATTGCTCGTTATATATATCGTCTCTATTGTCCCTGATAAATTACTATAGGCATATCGTTGTGAAGTTATAAATCGTTTAAATGTTCAACTTTGCATTTCTATTTTATAAATTAAGATAGCAACAGAGAAATTATGAGAAAATTCACGAGATGTCGGATTTGTCATGATGATAGAAAGTACAATTTTTATACTGCCCTCTGGTTTCTGACATATTAAATAGAAACTTGAGTAAATGGCGTAAGTTAAAATTGTTAATTAAAAAGATGGACATATTGTGAATTTCTCAGACGATCTCTGGTGACAACGAAGAAAGAAGAGATAAGAAAGGGGGATTATGAAATATTCATGTAGATGGCACGGCAATCAATGCCGCAAACGCGTTGTGACTAGGAATCTATAGTCTATTATCATTGATTGTACACATAAACTATTGTTACTCTGAAATAAAAATTCCGTCTAAAATCTTGAAGATGAAAAATAATCTCAAAGATTTATGAGTGTGGCATTTAAATAATAAGTTATGTTGGCGCCGTATTGTTATTAGTGTGATTGGTTGTCGTGATTAATGACGACGAGGACGACTGATTCGAGTTGAGTGGAGTCAGTTAGTTGTAGGATTCATAGGAATGAAGACTGTATTATTCTTGAAAGAGTTTTTGTGTTTAAATCATTTCCTACAACAGAAACTTTATTTCAGAGTACTTCAATAAACGGTCTCGATAACAGTCATTTCGAAGCTATTTTTTATGTAATTATTCAGTTCAGTTCAATTGTGACGATTAAATCACGTATATCATTTACATAACTTCGATTTTAATATATTACGACTATTGCTTTACGTATATTAAACATTGTAAATAGTTAACAAAATGATATTGACTGTGAAAAGCGTTTAGTTTCGTGTTATGTGGTCATCATGTAGAAAAGGCGCAATTCACTGTCTTTACTGTTTCTAACGCGACAACTTTTAATTTTTTGTTTTGCAAAAATTTCACATAGAATATCACATGCAAATTTTGGAAATTCAGTTTAAACAATTTCCAATTTTTTTTTTTTTTTAATAAACAACAGAGGTTATTGTGAAATTTTCACAGATATTGACGCGTTTGAAAAATTCAAGATAGTATAATATGTATCTTTCTTAATTGCAGAGATTATTGAATTAACTATTTTATTTATCCATAAAAATTGTATCACAAAATTATCACTATTTGAAATCCATTTGAACTGGCTTGTGCGAAAAAAGTGTTCAGTAAATCACGTACTCATGTACTTATAATATATATGAGCCATTATTATGGGCAAAATTTTCTTTAAGTAAATCGCGTCAGTGATTGTAAAATGAATGTATAAGTATCAAAATAAGTGACATTATCCTTTACCATTATGGTAATAATCATTTCCACCCAGAGGAGTGATTTATACGGTTTTATAGTTAACGTTAAAGTATTTGTATTTATTTATTAGTATAGACGCCATATTGCTTGAAGAAGCCATATTGCATAAAACAATCTTTTTAATACATTGGAAATATCTGAGGTTTCGGTGTACTTCATAATGGTGGCGTTAGTTTCGCCTACTTTGAATCATATTACATTCAGTTACAATCAGTGATAAGATTTATTCAACAAAAAAATTTTGTCAACGTATGAAAGTAACATTGTTTGCATTGGATCTATTATTATAATGGATTTTTAGTTACAGTAGCATGTCCTAGAAAGACAACTTTTAAAACCATTAATCTGTCACTTGATTTTATATTTAATTCATTTACTTATTACAACTATATATTTTAAGGCTGAAGATAAATTGTTGTTACGTTAGGCGTTTGTCAAAAACTTCAAATTAACTTTATATATAATAATAATTATAATTATAAACTTCGGTATATATTTATACCAATATAAACTATAAATATAATCAGTATAAACTTTGAAAAAGATTATAATAATATAAATCTGTTAAAATACAAAACGCTATAAACATTACAATAACTGTAAACTATTTCATGACAGTATGTATAACAAATTTAAATGAGATAATAAATAACAGAACCTATAATATATTCCCACGTAACAATAACTTATCAAAGAGGGTTAATTGCATACATACATATATGCAAAATACATTTATACATTTATGTATATAAAATTCATATACAAAAACAGTTCTTCTATTGCACGCGATAATAAACCCGGTCCCGCCGGCCGGGTTGGTTTGATTTGCTATCACAAGGTGGCGCCTTCTCCACATTTAATAATCTGTATCTATAAATAACTATAGTACTAATTATCGTAAACCGTTATGCAAACAAAACCTATGATTGAGTAAAAAATCTTAATATCGAGTACTGTATATGTTAATAAAGGGTCGTGAGAACTCGACCAAAAGGCAGCGCCATCTGCGTAGAGATGCTATTCGCAGAGAAGTGCCTGCGATTAGCAATACTGAATCTGCACAGCAGCGTCGCCTAGCGGTGTGAGATCTTAATGTTTTCTTTTCTCGTTCTTTCTTTATTTCTCTTGTCATTTATCATTATTATTTTCTTTCTATTTTTGGCACTGTGCGTGACGTAACTTAAACTTAAATCCTATAATCAACTGTCATCGACTCTAGGCTCAGATTTAACAATATAATAATTTGAACTAGTATCGGTTGTAACGGTCATTAATATTAATAATAAATAGCTCGGCTGTAATTGGCGGCAGGTATAATTGTTATTAATATTGGGACTTATAGATTCCGTTGGTGGCGCTGAAAATCAACAAAAAAATGGCTCCTGAACCGGTACAGGGTAAAATTTTTTCATAATTAGACGTGATTTTACTATTTTGATTACATTATTTTTATTTTTTAATTACAAAAACACAATTTTTTATAATAAAAATTACTTAAAAGTCCGTTCTTGTTTTATTCAATTGCACTTCATGTACCGGTTCGGCAGCCATTTTTTAAGTTCGCTAAAAGTCCACCAGGATCGCATACTATTCTATAACTCCCAATAGTTGAGGGTACGGTATTACATTTGTAGAACCCAGCAAACGAAAACCAATAGAAACCAATGAGTTATTCCAGGAATTGGTTTCAATTGCGTTTCTTAGTCGGTCTTAATTGGTTTCTTAACCTTTTTTTAGTGTAAGTTAAAGAAATTATGTGTTTAGCTTGATAATCTTACTTTTCATATTCCAAATGCATCTTTTTGCATTTGTTGGGATTTTATTAATACAAAATCTTCACAAAAAAGGAAAATTATTGTCTACTTTCAAAGATTTTTACAATTAATTGAAAATTATCAAAAAACAGATGTTTTCAATGAAGTATTGGTTATGACCTATAGAAAATGAATATTCAAATGAAAGAAATTTGAGAATCCATTTTTATTGGATAAAAACAACATCAATTGAATATTTGAACATTTTCAGGTTAAAACCATTAAAATAAATGATATTTTTTTATTTATGATGATGATTCAGCTGATTATAACCAATTAGACTGCACAACATCTTATTGGAGTTTTTGAAGAAACGCAATAAAAATTTTTGTAATTTTATTGGTTTCTATTGGTTCTCGTTTGCTGGGAATAACTAAAATTTCATATTGCTACTACTCTCCAATTGATTATATAATATAGAAATTTAAAAAAACCCGCTCAAGAATAAACCAATGAGCGTCGAACACGTGAACCTAACATGCGTGTTAACACATTGAGAAAAATTTCCAGCAAAAATTATTGCGAAATTCTGGTAAAATTTTAACGCGCTACACCATAAAACAAGAGTATTCTATACGAATATGATAATTTGATATTTAAAATATTTAAAAATCGTACAAATGTATGCTTTTCAGGTAATTTTTACCGTGTTTGCACAATACAAATTAAATAAAAATGTTCAAAAATTATATAAATGAAAATTTATCAAATGTGCTAGCATATGAATAATTTATTTATCTTTAATAAATTTTTGTATACTATTAAATTTGACAAAAGTTTTTATCATATTCCTACAAGATTACCTTGATATAGTAATTTTTCTGCACATTTTTTCTCAGTGCATGCACGCAATTAGTTATAGCAACTATAATAATCTGGTTCCATGTAAAAACAACGTGACAGCATAGTTGTTTTTGCCTGAATTTGCCTGAACGAATTAGATATGAATGTGAAGCCTACTTGTTATTTGATTTTTCTTTGCAGTACGCAATATAGTGTCCTATTTGCATTGTTCCAAAATGATTTGATGTTGCGAAACAGTGGTATTTGTTGAGGTGATTGCTTTCCTCCGTTGCATATTTATTCATGTCCAACTGTTCAAGCGGAAAATCTACACTTGTTTGTTTTTTTTTCAAATTCACTGCCACGCTTGCAAAAACGATTCAAATGGATTGCTAGGACTGATGGTAGTTTTTGAAAACACAGGGTCTTCATGGCATGACGTACTTTATTACATTGCGGACATTTCCAGTCAGTAATTTTTTCACCTCGCGCAAATGTTTCTACACAATCCTGTAAAATATAATAAGTTTTTAATCGTGCTTACACATTTTACTATTAAAACCAACTAAAATTTTAGAAAATACAAGTTTTTACTAAATTCTTAGTACGAACAAATAAACATATTTCTCTCATTGTAAAATCGACTCAAAATTTATGTAAGGTTTTATATTTTCATAACGATTGGAAACTATAATAATAGTCATATTTTATTTATTTAAATTTATTTTAAATTATTACTAAAATTCAAATTTAAAAATAAACAATTAATTATTTCATAATATAAGAAATAATTATTAAAATTACCTCCAGTGTACATTTGGAATTATCTGATAATGGAAGAGTTAAGATGTTGAAATGCTCATAATTTATACTGTAATATTTACAAGTAGAACAAATAATCCTAGATTGTAAATTTCCAAAAAATGTTTTTGATATAATGGAACTCCATAACTGTGGACGTATTTCCTACAAAATTTGAAAAACATTTCATATTAATTTTGTTGGTTTTTTAATTAACTGTTTTCATAGGTACACGCAGAAAAAAGGTTTAGTAAAAATTGTTAGAAATTTCAGTAATCGTGATGTATCCTGTATATTTGAAATATTTTATTATCTTTTATAACTATTTTTCCTATGTGCTATACTAAAATTTTATAAAATTGCAAATAATTGTTACTAAGTTTCCAAAAAATTTTACTATGGCACATAGGAAAAATTGCTTTTGAAAATAATAAATAAATTTATTCAGTAGACCAGCAAGAAATTTTGGTTTTCATTATTTTTCTTTTTTTTCTTTATGTGATTTCTTTATGTGACTTGCCTTTATGTGATATCAAATCTTTTTGTTTTATGGGTTTTTAATTTTTAAATTTGCCTTTTTCTGATATCAAAACTTTTTGTTTTTTGAATTTGGCAGATAACTTAATAAAATCTTGCCGAACCATTTACAATGTAATTGTAATTATTGGTTTAGTTTAGTTATGTTAAAATATCTAACCTGATAAATATGTCCTGTATAAGAGCTAATGTTAATTTATCTATTTTTGAAAACAAATATTTTTTTGAATAACAATACTACTTCTAGACGGTAGATTCTTTTCAAATTTGAACTAATTGTTCATTATTACTTATATTTTCATTGTGCAAAATTTCAAAATTTTTGAGATTTTTGAAATATCGTATGTACTACTACCTTTATTTCCACTTTTGACCAGTAATCCCCATGAAAGAAAAAAAAAACATATAAGTGTATAATATTTATAATTACTATTTTCAAGTCTTCGTGCATTTCATTCAATAGAAATATCAGAAATTCGTGTGAATCCTGCTGCCGATGATTTCCAAAATCCGGTTTTATTTGTCCTATGACTTTCTAGGAAATGAAATAAAGAGCTTTAAATAATTTTTTATAAATAACTTATAGAAATTAGAAAATAGAAATAAAGTTTTAATATTTCTTCAACAATTTTATTTTTTTATTTTTGATATCGAAGGTAAAAAATACTAGTGTTTGACTTAAATTTTTAAGATTTCTACTACGATTGAAAAAATATTTAAAAAGCCAAAAACTATTTCCAAATACATAATTTTTATCATTACCATTAAGTTATATGGAGCAATACTCTTGTATATTTTTTTAACCAAAGAGTTTTCATTAGGAGAACAATTTCCTTTGTAACTTGGCAGTTTGTAATTTTTAGAAAATTATCATCTACTTTAAAATACTGCACTAGAGTTTCAGTATTATTTAGACATTGAATAATACTATTCATATAGCAGGTGTTGCCCAAATTCTTAAGACCAGTGGGTACTGTCATTTCATTTTCATGAAACGTTGTTTGCTACATAATGGAAAATCAGGAATATTTTGGATTAAATGAATATTATTCTGAATGGTTGAAATTTATGATGTTGGAAACGTTTGCACGTTTACAACTGAGACGCTATTTGTCTTTATTTTACAATTAGTTAACACTGCAATTATAATTTTAACTTGAAATACAATTGAATCTGTTATTGTTGAAAGGGACCTAAGTCACATTTTTATGTATTCGAGAAAAACAAATAAAACTGTATGATATCACTATATGAACTGTCACACTGTGGCGGGTCCTGAAGGCCACAGGGACAAGAATATTTGTTAATTTAATAACGGGCCCGAATCCCTTTATAAAATAATAAATTTGCGAAACGGATAATGGCGGGCAATATTGGGCAAATGCAAAAATAATAAAAAAACAATAGCGGGGACTTACTTTTAGCAGGCAGCAGGCAAAGCAAAGGTTGCGGTGCAGGTGCAGAAAGCAGGCAGGCAAGCGTGCAGGGAAAGGGTTGGCAGGGCGACACAGCGGGGCGGCGCACCGTACACTCGCGAGTGGAGGGCAAAAAGCGGGGAGCACAAAAGAAAAGCAAAAAGCATAAAATAACGGGAAAAAGCGGGAAGCGTGGCGAAAGCGTAGTTTCGGCGCGCGGGAGCACAAGCGAGTGACGTGCGCGGGAAAGGGACAGGCGGAGGTGGGAATCGCGCGGGACTCCGCCCCCTTTGTGTCAAGTTTGAACTTGACACGCCATCTGTGGGGATCGGGAGGGGAAAGAGCTCGTATACTTGATCGATTGGCGATCGATCAAGCGCCCTACCGCACCCACACGCGGATCTATGACCGTTCAGGTCACAAGGCCCCCTCTGAAACCCTGTGTGCACCACCGGGCCATTTCGCGTGAGGGTAAGGACCGGGAGAGGGAGGAATCAGCGTTTGCTGATTTTGCCCCCAGCGAATTTCCCCTTGGGACGTCGTGGGGCAGTATTGGCCGTAGCCGCAATCTGCGCCATCATGTTCCTGGAGAGTTCTCGCATTTGGGACAAGGCGTTGTTCCCAAATGCGAGGAGCGCGTCCCGAGTGCGGTCCTGCACCGTAATCCCCGCCGACGAACCACGGGCGTTTGCCGGGGCGCGACACGGCCTCTGGACGCCTGAAGGCCCCGGCCGATTTCCTCCCTGCTGGCCCTTAGAGGCGGGACCAACAGATTGGGCTTTCGGCCGCTTGCTCCTCTTGGCGTCTTTTGGCGCGGGCCGCACCCGGCTAGGTCCGGGTTGGCCGGGGGCGGAGCTGGTACCGCGGCTTTTCCACGCGCGGCCTCCTCTGCGGATCCTCCGTGGCGCGGATGGACGGGATGCGCGGTCTTCGGGGTAACCCGCCGGCCGCGTCACCCGGATGTCCATCAGCGTCGGGAGGGCGCTTCGGTGGCCGCCCGCGGCGAAGGCGCGGGGTTTGGCTGCTGGCATCTGGGGTCGCTGCGAAGTCTCCGGCTGCAGCGTTGGCGGCACTGGGGCTGTGCCGACTGCTGCGGCGGACGCTGGGGATACTGGGGCATCGTCCTCTAGATTGAGGCGATTCGGGCCCGAGTACGCCAACAGATTATTGCATGCTTGTCTTCAATTATACTAATTTAGTAATAGTAATCCTTGTGGACGTTATAGGGATCATATGAGGTTTTATGGGGGTTAAATGGGATTCAAAAATAGACTTATGAAGACCTCATGGGGATTCAATAATGGACCTATGGGGTTCTATGTGGAATACCATAATGTTCTTATTAGAAATTCAAAGTAACAAAAGAATTTAAGTCTTTAGTTTCTATTTCGGGAGGCATTTCGGCCTGAAAACGAGGTTAATTAAAAAAAAAAAAAGTTATTTAAGATACAGTCAGTTTCTTTAATATAAATTGATGATATTCAAATACATATAATTCATGATATATGGACTTACTCGAATTTTCCAAAGCTGTGTGATTGCATTCCATGATGGCTGCGACTGCGGCACCGACACTGCTAAACTCAATCAAACCGGACGAAGACCGCTCGGATTTCAAGGGGAACAGTTTGATGGTAGTCGGAGCTTCGATACCACGTTCCACGAACACTTTGTTCACGGTCTCTTCAGTTAGATCTGGCGGAGTGTTGAAGAAGTGGACAATCTTTGAGGGCGGTTGAATTCTATTTTTATTGGCCATGGCTGGGTTCAGAAACCTTTATCAAAGAAATATCTCTCCACGTTAATATGCAGATTACAAGCATCGTTAAAATTACTTTAAATAGAGTTATCATTTTTTCAAGTTTACTCAAATTTAATTATGTTCTTTATTACATTTTTCAGTTACGTTATTAAGGAGGGTCACTCGACTTTTAAAGAAATGACAGAATACGTTGAAATTTAACCAGAATATAATTTAAATGAACATAAAATTATCTGAATTTTTTCAGATTTTGTTACCTTATTATTTATTAAATAATGCAATTTTAAAATCCGATTATTCCTATACTGATGTATAAGTTAGAGTAGCGCCAACGTATAAAAGAGTGTTGACGGTAGAGGTTAGATCTTAAAAAAAATTATCTCACCTGTTATTTTTACTTCCGGTGAAGTCTTTAAAACTTGCTGTCTTATCTGGCAATATGTAGGGATTAGTGACGTCCGAGAGGAAAGCTTGCTTGGAAAAGCCAAGTTGTAATTTTCCATCTTCGCCGATGGTTATATTGTTCAAGTTTTGCAGACATCGTTCCACAGCGATACCATCTCCCATTTGAATCATCGCGCAGCCTTCTTTTGTCTTCAAGAACTTGATCTATATTCGACATAAAACAAATAACACTCAAAAATTATTTCTTTACATTTAATAGCGTTTTCTATTGGTTACTCAACCCAACTTGGAGTCGAGTTAGTTCTAGTTTTTTTAAAAACTCGTGTTCTATTGGTAACCTGAAACTTAAACTGAAATTGACAGATATTGAAAAAAAGAACTGTCAGTTTTGAGAGAAATTTTAATAAAACATGTTACAATTGATATTTTAGAGTTACATAACTTAAAAATTGAATTGTGTCTACTAAAAATATTTCTCTCAGTGCAATAAGCTAATAAGTGGAAATCAAAATGAATCGCAATAGAACCATTTATGCTATATCTGAATTTTTATCATCGTCAGAAAGCTCAGATGAAGAGTTAGATATAATTATTAATAATCCTAAGAAAAGTGGACGCATTCTACATTTCATTAGAGATGTAATTGACAGATATGATGACGCAGAAGTAATTCCTGTTTTTAATAAAATATATTATATATAGTATAGACATTATAATGTGTCATTTCAAATAGTTTCAGAAACACTTTCGATTATCTAAAAACACTGTTCAGCATATAATTTCATTATATGATCAAAGTCCCTTTTATTCAAAAATAGTAAAAGGTGGTCGCGAGAAAAAGACTGCCAAGGAGGAGATCTACATATTTTTATGGTACATATACCTTTAGATAAAATTGTAACCGAGTTGTTAATGTCAGTATATACATTAAAATCAGTTTATAAATATGCGCAGTTAAAAATTAATATAATATTATTGATTAATAGGTTTGCAGTGAATAAAACGGTCCATAGATCTGTTTCGTTACTATTTAACACAACAATTTCATGCACGCATCGTATTATAAATTCAGTAATGGATTTTTTGGTTGATCTAGCTCCATCGATTATTAAATTTCCAGAAACGCAAGAAGAAAGAGACGTAAAAGCAACAGAATTTAGAAATATATGTCAAATCGATGGAATAATTGGTGCAATAGACGGCACTTATATACCAATTAGAACTCCACGACATAAAATTCGGCACACATACGTTAATCGACACGATGAAACTGCGATTACATTACAAGGAATTTGTGATGCAAACAAAAAATTTATAGATTGTTTCACGGGAATTTCCAGTAAAATACACGATTCTAGGGTGTATAGTTTATCTTTTGTAAAGGATAAAGTATCGACAATCGGTGATTTTAACCATGTTATAGGAGATGCGGCTTATCCAATTTCTGTAAATTTATTGACTCCTTACAGCGGTAATCTAAATAATGTCCAAGAAAATTTTAATAGACATTTCTGTAGAGGTCGAGTAACAATAGAAAATAGTTTTGGAATCTTAAAATCTCGATTTAGACAACTAATGCGATTAGATATGTGGTCTGTGCTATCTATGTCAAAATTTGTGATCGCGTGTTGTGTATTACATAACTTATGCATTGACCGAAATGACATTCTTGATTTTTATAATTATGAAGCTGTAAACATTCATCGAGATGAAATTATTGAATAGAGAAATAGACAGAGAACTTTGGGACAACTGAAGCGCGACAGAATAGCTGTTGATTTGATGAATTTATAATCCACGTTTTATAAAGAGTTATTGCAAGAGATTTTAGTTATTGTAATAATAAAAATGTTATAAATATTGAAACGAAAAATAAATTAATTTTTCAATTTATCGAAAGAAACATTATTTTAATTTACATGTCAGAAAATAATTATATATTTAAATAAAATGTAACTATATATAATATGAACAACAAATTAATTTTGATTAGAAAATAATTCGCGTAATAGTTCAATTTTTTCTTTATGACGCCGTTCTCTCTGTTCTTCTTTCTTTTCATTTATATACTCTGCTATTTCCAAAGCCGTGCGTGGTTTCTTTGATTGTTGGTTTACGTATGATTTATCACGACTAGTACTTGGTTTTGGAAAATTTTCTTCATTCAAAATGTCCTCTTTTTCTTTCTTCTC